>CACVKI010143280.1:0-18900 GCA_902732785.1 Trichogramma evanescens | reverse complement strand
CACACACACATGCGATAATTATAATAATAATGGAGCAATAATTGTGCATTGGTCGCTCGCAGGGGGCATCTACTTCATAATCTCGCGCTCTCTCGGGCCCGAGTTCGGCGCCTCGGTGGGCATCGTGTTCGCCTTCGCCAACGCCGTCGCCGCCTCCATGAACACGATCGGCTTCGTCGACTCGCTGAACGAGCTGCTCAAGGAGCACGGCCTGAAGATCATCGACAACGGCGTGAACGACGTCCGGATCATCGGCATCGTCGCCATCATCGTGATGATCCTCATCTGCGCCGTCGGCATGGAGTGGGAGTCCAAGGCGCAGAACTTCCTCGTGGCGATCATCGTCGGGGCGATCTTCGACTTCATCATCGGCACGTGCATCGGCCCGAATGGCGCCTACGAGGCCGAGCAGCGCGCCAAGGGCTTCACCGGCTTCTCCGGCCGGGTGATGATGGACAACTGGATGCCGGACTATCGCTTCAACGAGGGCAAGAACCAGACCTTCTTCTCGGTCTTCGCCATCTTCTTCCCGTCTGTAACGGGCATTCAGGCCGGGGCCAATATCTCGGGCGATCTCAAAGACCCGGCGAGCAGCATACCCTCGGGCACGCTCCTCGCGCTGCTCATATCCATGGTCAGCTACGTGACCTTCGTGTTCTTCGCCGGCTGGGCCACGGCCGGTGCCGCCAATCGCACCCTGGCCGAGTGCCTCGCCGCCCAGGACTGCCCCTACGGCCTACACAACAGCTACTCGATGATGCAAGTGATGTCGGTCTGAGGTCCCTTCATCTACGCGGGCTGCTTCGCCGCCACCCTGTCCACGGCCCTGACGAATCTGCTGTCGGTGCCGCGCCTCATACAGGCCATGGGCCAGGACTGCATCTATCCGGGCTTCAGCTTCTTCGCCAAGGGCTACGGCAAGCACGGCGAGCCCTATCGCGGCTACGTACTCACCTTCATCGTCGCCGGCCTCTTTCTGCTCATCGGTAATTATTATTACTTCATTATTATAATTTTCTTGTAATTGAATTCTTACGCTCGATTATTTTATTTTTGTTGCAACGCAGCCGATTTGAACGCAGTGGCACCGCTGATATCGAACTTTTACCTGGCTTCCTACGCCCTCATCAATTTCTGCACGTTCCACGCGTCGCTCATCAAGCCGCTCGGCTGGCGTCCAACCTTCAGGGTATGTCTCTTTTTTAGCTGCTTCGATTAGCAAAAAAATATTTCGATCATTCTTTACGTTGAACGATGACAATTGCAGTACTACAACACTTGGGTCTCGCTGGTCGGCTTCTTCGCCTGCGTCGCCATCATGTTCCTCATCGACTGGGCCACGTCCCTCGTCACCTTCGTCATCATATTCGCCCTCTATCTGATCGTCGTTTATCGCAAGCCCGACGTCAACTGGGGCAGCAGTACTCAGGCGCAGACCTACAAGACTGCCCTGTCCATCGCGCTCAAGTGAGATCACGTCATGATTAAGCCACGCAAGCGCGACGATTACGCGTTAACTTTTCTTCTTCCTTTTTTTCTCCATCAGGCTAAACTCCATCGACGATCACGTGAAGAATTATCGTCCGCAGATACTCGCGCTCACCGGCGCGCCCAAGTCGAGGCCGGCCCTCGTGCACTTGGCCAGCCTGATAACGCGCAACAAATCGCTACTCATCTGCGGCGAGATCTACCCGGTAAGATTTATTATATTTATATTATTTGCATTAAAAATTACGCTGCGTCAGCACACGGCGTGATTATATCATACGCGATGACTGACGTCATTTTTTCCCAGACCCGCATGTCGTACAAAGCCAGACAGAGCCACCTGACCAACGGCTACAACTGGTTCGACGACAACCAGCTCAAGTCGTTCTATCACGTGGTCGAGGAGCTGTCGTTCGAGAAGGGCGCCTCGGCCATGATGCAGACCTGCGGCGTCGGCAAGCTGGCGCCCAACGTCCTGCTCATGGGCTACAAGACCCACTGGAGCAGCTGCAGCTACAGCGAGCTCTCCGAGTACTTCAACGTCTTGCAGTGAGTATTAATAAATCCATTATATACGCTGTGCGGTATATAGTCGAAAAAGGTGTATTTTGTGCATTAAAAAAGGGAAAGGAGTATAGGAGGCAGCATTTTTATGTAACTCGCATCTGCTGCCACTGCTATTATAGTGCCGCTGCTGCTGCTGCTGCTGTTGCCCGAGCTTTAACAGTTCAGTAGCGGTGCGGCGGGTATACAGCAGCCGTGTCGATATGAAGTCATAAGATGTTGCCATGGAGATATCCGCTTGAAAGAGAGATATAGAGAGTGAAAGGATACGGCCGCGCGGGGGTAGGTTCGAGGGATGTCGGCTATATACACGCGTGTGCGTATACGTATACGTATAAGCGACTGCGATGCGTGTGACTATATATCTATACATCCTGTATACCTATATTTAAGCGGCCGTACGGTTGACTTGTTTTTGCGCGTTATTTGCCTTGGCGTATTAGGTTTACTCTCGCGGATAAACGAAACGAGTCCATGACTTTTATCATTTTCACTTCTTCTTCGTTTTCATCATCGTCTTCTTCTTCTTTTTCCTTTTCTTCTTCGTTAAACACTCATCTACGCGATATTAATTTTCGCGCGCGTGGCAAATAATTCATTGCCGCGGAGGTATATCTATATACATCGATATCGTGCCGCGCAGTATCGCACGCCGAGACACACAGATGATATATCCAATGTTTTTCTTAATGGAATTCCCTTCTTGGTTGATGCGATACGTGTCCTCGGCTCGCACGTCCGCATATTTGCACGTTTGAATTGATTTTCCAAATTTCGAGGCCACGCGAAGTATTACGCACTATATATACACTCGCTCGCTCTAGAGTGGACACGTAATCACGCGGCCTCTGCAAGTGATACGCATCAGCGTAAAGTCAGCCGCCGCTAAATCTCTCGATTTTTTTCGTCATCCTCGTCCTCATTGATATCATTATCGTTATTATTATTGTAGCAAGGCGTTGGATCACAAGCTGGCCGTGGCGATATTGCGCGTCGCCGAGGGCCTCGACTGCTCGAGCACGGGCAGCCAGGGCAGCGCCGAGGACGCAGCGGCCGAGCAGCAGCAGGCCTGCGCCGGCAACAATCTCGTCCAGAGCAGCTACGACCTGGCGGGCAATCAGCTGATGCACGCCGACAGCGACCTGTCCATGAACGGCCGCGGCATCGCCCGCGTCCAGAGCGTCCCGACCATAGGTCAGTATCGTCACTTTTCTATACAAGTATATCGATGCAGAGATGAAATTACGTGTGTGACGTAGATGTTGGAAAAAAAGCTTCTTTTACGATGCAGTTTTTATATTATTGTATTGTTATTGCGCGAAATTGTTTACTCGGTGGATTTTGGCTTATATTATTGCGAGCTTGTAATTATTTTTTTATTATTTTTCATTCGACTTTTTTGGTTTTTTGGCTGTGTTCCCAGTAGAGTGATTTGAAATGATTAAAAACAAATGAAAAAAAAAAATCAAAGAAACTCAGAAAACATAAATTGTTCATTCAGGTGCTAAACAGTTCATAAAACGAATTTTTCTTCTCGGAGCACGTAAGAGACAAAGCTATTTTTCTTTCATCGATCTATCAAAAAATATACGTATCTGTATAGTCAATTGCAATAATAACAAACTTATTGATTGGCGAAAACTGGATATTACTCGTAGCGAGCGACTTCGGTCGAGATAGAACGGCCGGCGCGGACACACGTACGATCGTACGATCTTTTTTATTATTATATTATGAAAAAAATGCATACGCGGTATGCTAATTTTTTTTTCCTCTTGCGCGACGACCGCCAATGACACACACACACACACACACACACACACACACACATACAAACTTGCGCACGGACACGATTTTATCATCGCGAATGGCAATTTTTTTCACAAACATCTCTCGCCGCTCGAAGCTCGCTAAAAGTAATGTCCGCGAGTTTGTTTTCGTTTTCGTAAACGTCCGTGACTGTGACGACTCTTTTTTTTTTCTTCGCATTTTAGGCACGCATTACATAGCACCCGAAGCCAACAATCAGGCGGTGTCGGTCAAGGATTCGCCGATCAACGGCAAAACCACGACGACTACGACGACGACGACGACGAACAATAAGGAGCAGATAAAGCACAAACGAAGACACATCGCCGAGAGACTCTTATTGTAAGTAGATTTTTTTTCTTCGTTTTTTTCTCTCTCGCTCTTTTGAGTGCCTTTAAATGACATTGATTGAATGTGTACTTCTTGCTTGGGAACGGAATCGATTTGCACAGGAATCACAAGCCTAACGGAGCTCTACCCGCCGTACCGGAAGACACGTCAATTTTCCAGAGGAAGCACAAAACTGGCGTTATCGACGTTTGGTGGTTGTACGACGATGGAGGTACGCGAATCAGTTTTAATTTCTATAATTAACGATGACTTTTACCCTTTGTCATTTACCATTTTGTTTTTGTTTTTATTTTTACGATTCGATCAATCGTGCAGGTTTGACCGTCCTATTGCCGTACATAATTAACAACAGATCGCAGTGGGAAAATTGCCAAATGAGAATCTTCGCTTTGGGAAGTCAAAAACTCGACATTACGGCGCAAGAAAAAGAGTAGGTTTCTTTTCTAGCTTGCTATGTAATACGTATTTTCCGTTGAATCATTCGCGCTAATGCCAAGCATTAATCTGTTTTCAGAATGGCGGAGATAATGTTGAAATTCCGAATAAAGTACACGAGCTTAAAGATGGTCGATGACATAAGCGTCATGCCGAAGGTGGAGACGCAAAATTTCTTCGACAAATTAATAGCAGATTTCCGCAACAACGACGATAGTAATAACGAAGGTGAGTTTTAATTATTTCAAAAAATAATAATATTTAATAATTATTACGTGAACAATATATCTGATGTTTTTTTTTCAGACTGTATAGTAACCGAAAACGAACTTAACACTCTGAGGGACAAGACGTTCAGACAGCTGAGGCTCAGAGAATTACTTTTAGAAAACTCAAGCGATAGTACGCTGGTCGTAATGTGAGTATATTACCATTGATAAGGATATATATTTTTTTTATTCAATCGAAAGAATCGACATTAACAACCGAATCGATATTCGATGTTCGCATCGACAGGTCGCTACTGATGCCAAGAAAGGGCGCAGTCTCGGCGCCGCTCTACATGGCCTGGCTGGAGTGCCTGACGCGCGACATGCCGCCGACTCTACTCATCAGGGGCAACAACACGTCGGTCCTGACCTTCTACTCGTAGTACTTCGTGCTCGTAGTACTTAGACTCGACTCGCATTAAAACACACCTACACACGCCTCTATATACACGTGCAAAAAAGCAGATTTTTTCATCGTCACATTTTTGAATGATAATTAAAAAAAAAAAAAAAAAAGAAAAAAAAGGAAAAAAAAACGAAAGAAACTAACAAAAAACTCCACAAGTGCGATTGCTATGTAAAAGATGCGAGTGCGTTACATTTGCCGCGTGATGTATTAATTAATATAGTTTGTATTATTACGGTGTGAATTTTCTACTCGGTTCGGAATGAATGGTTGTCGCGATCTATTACAGGCGAAAGTTCACACATTATACATTTATTACATGTAACTCGTTGATAGTCGCGTAACTCACTAAATTAAGGAAAAAAATAATAATACTTGATCAATAGTAAGTTATAATTGACGAGCGAACATTGAGATTCGACGATTGACATTTATTAGTAATTTGTTTGTATTTTATGTGTTACGCGTGAATTTTTTATACGATACGTCGAAAACACGCCTGTAATATAATAAAACGGAATATTTTAATGTACAAAGATTAAACGAAACAAAGAAGAAGACACGTATTATATTACTGGCGTGAATATTATATTTTTAATCAAATGAATTCGATTCTCAATACCGATCATACTTGTGTGTGTATACTTTTCAATCGAATATTTTAAGCTAAAAATACAATTGACAAGCAATTTGTTCATTTTACAAGCGTATATTATATATATCTTTTAGCGAGCAGGTCTCGGCGCGATCGAAAAGCAAATTTAATCAAACTCCAAGTATGAGAAATGAGAGAGAGATAAAAAAATTTATAATATTTATAAAACGCCAAAAGATTATTGTGTTAAGGTTTTGAATGTAATGACCTGGTTATAGTATTTTAGTATGTATGACGTTTCCTAGGACTCGACGAGGTGCAGTTGAATGATGCAGAAACTATGAGTAATGTGGGATTGTATCGAGGTCCTCGTATACTGTTTCTCGAGCAACGTATTTCAAATCGGTCGAGCCTCGATTGATCATTTGCAATGAGGCTCCACCGCGTGCTACTTACAATTCTACATAAATATATAATACAGAAAATATAGTTAACTCGTTTACTTTTACGTATAAAAGCACAAAGTTACTCTATAGATATCTATGAACAAATATTCTATATTTTTCGGCGTTCTACAGTGTACTCTCTTCCCGTTACCGAAGCGAATATTATATATATCTCTGTAAATTGAAATTATAATGAGATCAGTACGGAATTTCGTCGATCGTATTTCCAGTATCTGGTTTGGATGAATGAACAAAAACCTGAGAGATACAACAATTAACTCTATATCCGTGCGTTGCTTTCATAAAGCAGCGTAAAAATTTCTTTTACCAATATTACTATATATATATATATCAATATATTTGATCTTAGTACGTTGCCATTTTAAAGTTGTAAAGAAAAACATTACTATAAAAACGCATTGATATCATTACAAAGAATGGCAAGTCGATCTTGTTGAACTATAACGATTTTTTGTTGTTGAAAATATAAGATGAAAAAAATAATACAGGATGCATCATTGCCGGTGATAATATGTCAATGCTCTCAATGACGAATATTTGTCCACGAGCAGTATTTTTATGTAAAGAAGAAAAAATTATTCAAATAGATTTTAAGAATTGTATGTAGTACTTTACATTGTGTAGGTATCCACGATTATGGTAATTATAGTTATAGTAACAATAATAACGATTGTAAAATTGAAACTATTTGAAATAGAGAATAATGTACTATGATTTAAGATAATAAAGAAAAATAAATGGTTTTTTTAACAATAAGTGTACTTAAAACATTTAAAAGACCAACGACGTTAAAATTCTCCATTTGAACCTCATAAATTCATTATACGAGTGAAGCGTAAATTTCATTTTCAGTATCATATCAAACACTCATTAATATAATACTTCTTCGCTTGCGGTTTTTAAAAATGTAAAAAAGCTATTCATTTCAGCTTCAAGAATCACACGTGTACAATAGCTGACCGTCAGTGACCAATTTAAAAACGCCAGCTGGTGGAGGCGAGAATGACAGATGTTAGTTAGTTATTTACCAAGTTCCGCAATTAAATCTCTTGTTTACATCGCCTTAGAATCTGTCAAAACTCCTTTATATTATACAATGATCATCGAGTGTCAATGAAATAGACATTTAAAGACGTTTTGCACGTACCCGCAGGTCTGTGTTCGTTATACGTACGACAAATATATGTGATAAAATTCCGCAGTTTTTGTACAAGTAGCAACGACCTTTTGAAAATACCGGTATTTAGGCGTGCAAAATGATATGTTTGCCATTCGCGATTGAACTTGATTAATTCATTTCAACCACTGAACGAAGACCAATGGAATTCGAACGTGACGTTGCAAAACGCTTATAATGTGAATGATTGTATCATTATCGCTTGCTAGCGTTTGCGGTTATGCTGTGGTCTACCTACTATTAAACTGATAATAATTCATATCTTGTTACTGTCATTCATACCCAATTCTATATAATCGGTTTACTACAATAGCAGACGTTTTTACAATTATTGCTTTGCTGAGTGGTAAAGGTACTGTCTTCACGTAGTCTGTAAAAATAGGCTCTTCATCTCTTAAATTCTATAAATTATAATAAAATTTATAACTATCTCAAATGCTATTTGTATTGAAATCCTTTCGTAGGACTAAGACGTTCACTAAATTCTGCATAAAGACAAATATGTCGACTGCTTCAGAAGATATTTATTTACAAGCAGCCAAATTTTTGGTACCAAGTTTGAATGTAAATAAGCATAAAGGACAAAATGGAAGGATTGGAATCATTGGAGGTTCTGTAGAGTATACTGGTGCTCCGTTCTATGCAGGAATGAGTGCACTCAGAACAGGTGCTGATTTAGCCTACATATTTTGCCACAGAGAAGCAGCTACCGCTATCAAGTCTTATAGCCCAGAATTGATTGTTCAACCTTACTTGGACCTTGAGTTTGCTTTCGAATTGATTGAGCCATGGTTGGATCGCTTGCATGTGATTCTGATTGGTCCTGGTTTAGGCAGAGATTCGTATATTTTAAATGGGCCTGTAACTTCAATAATAAACTATTGTAAAATTAAATCAAAACCTTTGATCATAGATGCTGATGGCTTATATTTAGTTAGTGAAAATCCTGAATTACTATCAAATTGCTCAAAAGTTATTCTTACTCCAAATGTTATGGAATTCAGTAGATTAGTTAAAAAATTCTTAAACAAAACTATTGATCCAAGTGCAGATATTAAAAATGAGCAAGTCAAGGAACTTGGTATGTTTTTATTATCAGGATGAATAAATAAAATGTAATAATACATAATTCATTATTGTTGCAGCTGATAAAATTGGTCCAAATGCTATAGTACTTCTGAAGGGAAAATCTGATATTATCTCTTCAAATGCAGTAAGCATTCGTTGTTCTGTGTCAGGGTCAGGTCGACGTTGTGGTGGACAAGGTGATTTGCTATCTGGATCTTTATCGGTATTAACTTGGTGGGCTCAGCAGAACAATGCCTCCTTGTCAAAGTTTTTAGAGGAAAATAATTTGACAACATTAAATGCAGATATGCTCGCTTGCTATGCAGCATCAAGACTTATTCGTGAAACAAATGCTTTTACTTTTAAAGAGAATCACCGGGGAATGCTGGCAAGCGATATGCTCAATTGTTTATCAAATAACTTTTATAAAACTTTAGAAGTAGATTAAGAAATTTGATAATATCATCATGATAGGGATTATAGGGATGATATTTACATAAATATTGCAAAAAATATGATTGACCAAATTTATATTTAATTATTAAACTGAATTGTTAACTATTTTAAGAAGAAATATTTAATAAAAATTTCTATGTACCTCTTGTTATAAAGGCCATTTTTTTTCATTGTTTTGATGATTAGAAAAAAATTTAAGACTGTCTGATGTAACAATAACTGTTACATTTTTCACGACTGATAAAATAGTTGGATGAAATAGGGAGCAAAGTTAAATATGCCTCCTTAGTCCTGTCAGAGTATTTCAGTATTTAGATTTCTACTTGCTCCCAGCAGATGGCTCTATTTTGACAGGCCGTTCGCCGCCTCGAGAACAGTTTGTACATTGTGTACTTTGCATTCTGCGATTTGCAACGTGGGTAACACATCCCGGCGAATTTGTGTATGAAACTGCAACCCTCCTGGAGTTTTCTCTTCTTTTCATTTAACCCATTAAGTTAGGTAAATAACTTACAAAGATTCTTTAGAGAACAATTTTTGAGCGTCAAAATGCTTTACCAAATCTAACGAGTGCGATTAGTGGGCTTGCCGTTCTATCGATGATAATCTGTTTACAGGCATAAACATGGAACCGGTGGTTACTGAGCAGTTGAATAGCAGTAAACAGCGTTTAATGAGCGACTCCATGGAGCCAAAAGCTCATTTCGTTGCTCCTATTGTTCCCTGCAATGCTGATGGATGGGGTCCTTGTGAACTGCCAGACCAGTTCAAAGATATGCCATACCAACCTTTCTGTAAAAGTGATCGAATTGGCAAAGTAAGTCCTTTGTTAAGTAGTAAATTGGCATTCTTCCTTTTAAATGCAGAATTCATTTTTATCTATTTATCCTTAGATAGCTGACTGGACTATACCAGCTTGTCATGACAAGAAGTTTGGAAGTAAGTTTGTTGATATTTAATTTCTATTCAATGATTTTAAAATAGTCATATTCTATTCAGATTATTTTAAAGTTTTACTCTTACTACTTAGATAAAGTTTTCAATTCATTCCTTAAATGTTTTTATTAAAAGCAGATCTCACTTGTAATGATATTTTTGTTTTTTTAGACAAATATGCCTCTCAATTTGGCGCTGGCAGTCAATATGCATATTATCATGAAGAAGATGAATCTACTTTCCATCTTGTTGACAATACTCGAGTACAAAAACCACCTTACCAACGAGGAAAGTTCAGACAAAACAGAGGAATGCGTGGCAGAGGTGGCAGTCGTGGTGGTATTGGTCAGATGACAGCCCTCAACAAACTCAAGCTTAGAGAGAAAGACCGTAAAGGGCAGAATAAACGCTGGGGTCGCCAACAAGGTATTCGTGGCAAGACACGCGATGCATCAGTTACTGTAAAACCAGATTGGGTAACCATTGAAGAAATGGACTTCCCAAGATTGTCCAAGTTGACATTACCCGGTGTCAAAGATCCAGAAGATGTTGTCTGTTGCGGTGCCTTGGAGTACTATGACAAAAGCTACGACAGAGTCAATGTTAAGAACGAAAAACCTCTACAGAGAATCGATCGCATTTTCCATACCGTCACGACTACCGACGATCCGGTTATCCGCAAATTATCCAAAACTGAAGGCAATGTGTACGCCACCGACGCAATTTTGGCAACCATCATGTGCAGCACGCGTAGTAACTACTCTTGGGATATAGTTATCGAGAAAATTGGCAACAAACTTTTCTTTGACAAGCGCGATAATACCGAGTTCGATTTGTTGACTGTGAACGAGACCAGCGTCGAGCCACCGCAAGACGACGGAAACTCGCTCAACTCGCCGAGAAATCTGGCCCTCGAAGCCACATTCATCAATCACAATTTCTCGCAACAAGTATTGAAATCCGACACGAAGTACAAATTCGACGAGCCCAACCCGTTCGTGTCGGAGGAGGAGGAAGGCGAGGTGGCCAGCGTTGCCTACAGATACAGAAAGTGGGACCTGGGCAACGACATCACACTGATCTGCCGCTGCGAGCACGACGCCGTGACCCAAGGCCCGAACAACGAGACGCAATTCCTGACGATCAAGGCCCTCAACGAGTGGGACTCGAAGTTGGCCAACGGCGTCGAGTGGCGTCGCAAGCTCGACACCCAGCGAGGCGCAGTCCTGGCCAACGAGCTGCGCAACAACGCCTGCAAACTGGCCAAGTGGACGGTCCAGGCTCTGCTCGCGGGCTCCGATCAGCTCAAGTTCGGATACGTGTCTCGCGCCAGTGTGCGCGACTCGAGCAAGCACGTCATCCTCGAGACGCAGCAGTACAAGCCCAACGAGTTCGCCAGTCAGATCAATCTGAACATGGACAACGCCTGGGGCATTTTGCGCTGCATCATCGACACCGTGATGAAACAGAAGGACGGCAAGTACCTGATCATGAAGGACCCGAACAAGCCGATGATTCGCCTCTACGACATACCCGACAATACCTTCGAGAGCGAGGGCGACGAGGAGGACGACGAGGAGGAAGAAGTCAAAGACGCTTTCCAGAGTTGAAACAAACCCATAACGTGCATTTAGAACTGTCAAACATTTCCATTTATCATCTGTTTATGTTATTTGTCTAATTTATTAAAAGTGGCATTGATGATAAAAAAAATGGTCACAATAAACTTTCGCCTTAAGTTTTTTAAAAATTCTCGATTCTTACTAATTAAACGGTGAGTGCCTACATTTTTACAATAACACTTACTGATTCAAAATTCAGGGAATCTTATGTATTCAGCAGTGCATGAAAAAGTTTCTCAAGAATTTATTTATTTATTTTTATAAATTATCATATATCGACGCGGAGCCTCGAGAGTCGTTTTCTTCAACGGTAAAAATAATTCATACTTTTTCGGCATTCATATACGGCGAAAATTACTTTTTTATGCGAAATAATAAAAGTAAAATTTAGATATGAAATAAATTTAGAGTCTTTTTTTCTGATTTGAAATAAATACAATGATCAATTTAAATTAAGCGGAGATTAAAAATCACCTCGAATAATCTCATTTAGTTTTTTAATTACGTATAAAAATTTAGAGAAGTCACATGCAGCCGAAAATTATAATTCCAAATTTAGTATACAAAAAATTGTATGATATAGAAAATTGTACATGAGTTGGGTGTCATGCGAACATTTTGAGATTCAAAGTTACTCAAACCAATCGCAAGAATTTCTCGAAAAATTTGCATAACTTTATAAACGTGCTGGAGAAATTAGCAGAGTGAAAATCCATGAACAGTGATTCGTATTTAATTCATGATCTTGATTACTTTTTATGGGAGTAGTAAAAGAATCACCTAGCGATCGATCGCGGTACTTTGCCTATGAACTACATTGGTTTCGATGGCAAAATATGCATCATTCTTTCCAATCAAGTTTAGAGATCGTGTGATAATAAGTGACGTGATACAAATTGAAGACTTTCTTTTTATTAGGTCTTTATTTTTGAAGATTGTCCAAATTATCCGCGTTAACTAAAACTCGGTAAGAAGCGAAGATTTTTCAAATTTGTAATTAACGTTCTCTTTACCATCTCTTTTCGATTGTATCAAACTTTAGATAAATATGAAATACAAAAGTAACAATTTTTACGATCAAGTAATTCAGTATTTTGAATTTAGAGACATGAGTAATAAGTATGTGACAAGTGACAAGCTGATTTAACCACAGTTATTCACACAAAATAAGACAATTATTCACAGAGTAAAAGTAAACATCATTTTTTTCAGATTCAATTGAGCAATGATATTAAAATTAGTGACATGATAAAAAGTGAAGATTTTTCCTATTTTGTATAACCTTTGGGCATTGTCCCAATGCATAAATTTAACATATCAATTAAAATATTTTGTGTAAATATATAACTCTATAATAGTTTCTTAAATAAAAATAAAAAAGAAGCAAACAAATAGTCTCACAAATGAACTTCTGTGTAAAAATGTTCATTTATAATGATTTTGATTACATCTATAATAATATTTAATAAAAGTAAAGAATTGTAAATTATAAAAAACGCTTATGTTGAATTTTTATTTTTTGGAATGTAAATTGCTTCCAGCTGTTGAGCCACTTTGTCATATTCTGCTTCTTTTGCCAAGTATTCTGTTACAAAAGGATGTTTGGGATGCGAATCTTTCAATTGCATGAAGTATCGCTGAGAAGCTTCCTCTGGTTTTCCAAGATGAGCTAATACGACCATCATATTAACTAACGTATTTGGATTGTTACTGTCTTTTTCCAGTGCCTCTTGAAGTACTTCCTCAGCTTCTTCAAACTTATGTTGCAGAGCTAGAGAATTAGCTTTACCATTTAACAACAGTGTTGTTGGGGTATATTTATCAATTAATTCCTAAAACAGATACCATTTATTGATCGGATGGATATAGAATAATGTATTTTGCTAGCTGCAATCATCTTACCTGGAAAATGTAAAATGCTTCTTGGAATTTATTACCTCCTAGAGTTAAGTTAACATGAGCAAGAGAAAGCTGTGTGAGAGTAGCATCTTCATCTTTCTCCTGCATTGCTTTGACTTCACTTTGAGCTAAATCAGATCTATTCATCTTCAGGTAAATTTGAACACTGAGTGCCATACACTCAATATTGTCAGATTTCCATAATACTCTCAAAGCATCATCAAAGTTTTCTTCTTGATAATAGATTAAAGCAGCAACTAATCTAAAACTGGCACCTTTTTCTGCTACATGATACTTATCTTTCTCTAACTGCTCAAGAATTGTTTCCCTTTTTTCTGGTGAGGCAAAGTACTGCGCCAATAATTTAAGAGGTTGAAGTTCCTTTGGGGAATTATCTTTGATTTCATTCAGTGCTATACTGTATTTCTTTTGTGCCAAAAATGATCTGAACACAAAAATGTCCCTTTCCACAGTGGCTTCTGGAGAAGAGAGCTAAAAAATAATATCATTGCTATAAATAAACATTCTATAATTGTCTCATGCAAAAGTTACGAATTTATTTCATTATTAAAAATATTTCGATTGTTCATGAAAGTTGCATCATAGCAGGTGACGCATAGCATGTATACCATTTCTCGATTCGAAAATTTTAAATTTAGTATCAAAACATTGATGCAGTAACCTATCAAAAGCCCAAACATGTCAAACTATTTTTATTCCAAATCCGTAAATACCACCCATACTGACTTAGTAAAGTTTTCACTACTTTGTAAATTTCTCAAAAAGCCATAAACTTCATTAAAATATGTACACAATAGACAGCACGAAAGCCAGACACATCCTCTGTACAATACTTGTCACCATATATGGCTGAGCGAACGTCATGTTGATCCCGCACACAGACACCCACAAATCACTTTTGGCATTTAAATTACCTTCAACTTTTGGGCCTCGTTGATGCATTGCTGGTAATTACCGATGTAAAAGTAATTCCGTACGTTAAACAATTCGTCAACCTCGTTTTGTTGCTGCTGACGTGCCATGTTTATCGCGCTACTGTGTGACTATTACTGCTCAGCCGTCTGCAACAGGCGCGCAAGCAAAAATGAGCATATGTAAATTGTAAGGTGAACCGGCCGCCACACCGCGATGACGAGTCGATCGTAATATGCCCCGCTTACGCTAATGTAGGCGTTGTGTACATTGCGAAACGATGAACTTATATAGTGGCTCGCGAGCGTGAATGGATAATTGCAAAGAGGGTTTAATGACCCTCGCGCCGATGCCTTCTTCGGATAATTCAAATATTCTTAATTTCAACAATTATGCCTTCTTAATAAGATTTGCTTCATTACTACTATTACAATATTGCAGGTATTATTTTTTGGCATAAAATAGTTATTTTCAATCATGATAAGTTCATATTTAATTGCAATGTTAAAATAAATAAATTAATACACCTTTTTGCATGGATAAAGAATTGTCTCTATTATTATATAAAGAGTTTTTTAAAATCATTGAGTGACAATCACAAAAAGTATGAATGTATTTAATATCAGCTATAATAAGTGAGTTTTAATTCATTTGTCAATACTATGATGAAAATATATAATGATTGATTCTTGAAATTTTATGACACATTAGTTTATGTAATCTAAAAGTTAATCTACATCTTCAGGTCGCACAGGGTGTGTAAGAGGAACTACTGATTTTCTTTTGACATCTATAGACAAGGCTTTTCTCATATCTGAAAAAATAAAAAGCACAAGTTTTAAAGACAGTTTTCAAAAGCAAAAAGTAGTAGTTAAATTGTAATATAATCATACCATAAGCATCTTCATCAGGATCACCACTATAATATTCTAATACAGTTCTGTATACTATATATCCTAGTTGTTCATACATATTTATTGCCACTTTGTTACTAACTCTAACAAACAAATCTACAAAATAAGCTCTTTTCCTGAAAAGAGTAAAACCAATAGTTATTTGAATTTTTAGTCTGTAATGCAATCAGATGATATGGTGGCAAAAAGTATACATACTTTTCTGAAACTTCTTCCAAAAAGTTCATGAGCCTTGCAGCAAGACCTAGTCTTCTATAATCGGGAGAAACTGTGAGAGCTGTAACGTGTCCGTGCCAGTTTTCTCCGTGTCCTTCTGCTTTACCCATAACTTTAAAATATAAAAAATATAATTTACAACAAACAATAAAATCCATATCTTTACCACAGTATTTTAAAATTGATCAAAACTTACTGTAACCCATAATTTCACCACTAGGTGATTCTGCTACTTGGAAGAATTCAGGCCAATGAGCCAAATATTGCATGTAAAAAGATAATCCATACTAAATAAGCATAGTCAAGGAATTGCTGTCATATTTAAGAATTTGATAACGCATATATTATTTTGTAAAGGATACAGTTTCAGTAAGAGGATCTAAATTTCTGAAAAATAATTAAATCAAACATGCATCAGTATATTCAAGTTTCCAATCAAAATAATTGAATAAATTAATACATACACGTTGTTAAACTTAAACAAGTCATCGACTGTAAACGGCCTTAAGGTAGACATAACGATGATTTATAATTTGTTGCAAATAAAACTTGCAAAGGAACTTTAGTTTTGGTATGGTTTAGAGTGTGGTGTCTGGGCACTGCACGTAAAATATATACAAAAGTCTGCCTGCACGCTGTTGGTTGGCTTGGCCGAAAGACGAAAAGCCCCCTTAGACACTTGGCGTAAATAAAGCGTCGCGAAAGCGCTTGCGCGAGTCGTCTAATGGAATTTGGATTTTGGAATTGTTTGCACGACAAATAGGTTAGTGTGCGAACAGGCGCGTCGCCCAATCGCAGTACCCGCTGCGTCCGTTCAAATGTAATTGAAAAGAATACGTTGTAATGTTTAGTTGTCTGCATTGACAATGTGAGGGATCATTTTTTTTTAAATTCTACAAAAGAATGACCGACTACTCATCGATTTGCAAGTAAAAGTGCATTCCGTATAGAAAAAAATTACTTATTTGTTCTGGGATACTCGCGGTGGTGCAAAAATTTGTTAAGGGTGTCGCTCTTTATGCTTTCATGCCGGTAGGTCTGTGTGGAGGTGGTTGCAGTTTACTTTAGCAGGCTATATTATTTATTTGTTTGAATTTCTATTTATTTTTACTATTGTTTACGTTGACTTTCCGAATACACGAGCATAGCTCGGAAAGTTTCATTTTCATCTTGGTCATATGTTAGTAAACATCATTTTATTTGACAGTTACTGTGAATTTTGCAAAAATTGCATGGCAAGTGATTAATGAATTGAACTGAGTGAGATTTTGTGCGTATGTGTGTGGGGAATTACAGTGATTTTCTGTGCGATTTGGGAACAATTTTAATGTTGTTATAGCTTCAAAAGCTTTAACATTATACTATTATTCTTCAAGGGCTGCTGAAAAATAGATTATAAGGAATGACAGATTATGGCAGACTTAGCTGATTTTAATGCTTGGTTAAAAGAGCTTCACTGTCCTGAATCACACACATCAGATCATGTCAAGAGAAGGTACATTTTTTTATGTGATTATTTTAATTTGTTATAATTTTAACTTATAATTTACCAACTTTTTCAACAGCCTACACAAAGGCGTACTAGGCCTAATATGGGATGATTTACCACAAATTATACGACCATTGTCTGAAGTAACTGAAGTTAGAAAAAATATATTACTTTACAAATTGAAACATGAACCAAAAGATCCTCTCATTCAATGCATCAGGAACACAGTTAATCTCAAAGCAGAAAGAGCAAGGTTCGATGCTAAGATAAAAAATGCAGAAAAAAGATGGCACAAACAAGAACTTATGTGCCGGCAGAAAGGTAATCAAAGTAGTTTATTAAATAAATTTAATTTATTTTAAATACTTATTTTTAAATTACAGCCAACTTATTGGAAAAGAAAAAAGCTGAGAAGAAATCACATGAGTTGAAAAAAAATGTTATCAAAATTAAAAATGAACAAATGTTGGATCAAATTCAAGACTGTGCAAAAATGCAAGAAATATGCCAAAATTTAATGCCTCCTACAGTAACTGAAATACCTCAACAAACGATAATGGATTGTCTTTCACTTGTTAGCAACTATTTTGGAGGGCCTGAAAAGCGCAAAGTAATTTGAAAATTTTCTACTGAATAATGAAATGTTCTATTTCTACTACTTCGACCCTTTTTTCAGGTTTGGAATAGGATTGCAGAATCATTGTGTCCTGTTAAAGTACAAGTATTATGGAATGCTTTACTACAAGCTAGATCATATTATACAGATTTTCTTATTCATTTGGATCTGGAAGAAAATCAAAGTAGTTCAAGTAAACCAAAATCTAATATAGATGTTGGTATTGCTAAAATATGGAGTGAACATCTTGACAGTGTATCAAAACGTTTTATTTATAATGGCAGAATGAAGAATAATGAAGTTAAAACAATGGAGTATGTTCAAAAAATTGAAGTAAGTAACTATATAATCTTTCATTATTATAAATCAACTTGCACATAAATAATTTTTTTTAACTTTTAGGAAGTAATAGAAAAACAACGATCCGAGTTGATGGATTGGTTACCTTTGGCCTTGGAAGTAAAAAAATTGGAAGTTTTACAAACTGAATTGCAAAAAGAATTAGAAAGCACAGAAGATTTACCCAAGGATAATATGTTGGCCGATGATGTTCTAGCACAATTGATCATGGAAATTAAAACTATGGATAGTAAAATTGTAATTATATCCCAAATTTTGGTAATTTCATTATGAAAATTGATCATAATTACGATATTCATTTTCTTGCAGTACGACTGTGTTCAAGAAATTCAGAATGCTTTTGGTGTTCTCAAAACCGCTGGCACGGTAATTTCAAAAACAAGGGAATCTCTTCACTCCGAAATGGAAAAATTCCAATTACTCCAAACAAGGGAGGAAACCAGCAGATGGTCCGACATAGAAATCGAATTAATGATTTTCCACAACGATGTAGAAATGGAAGCTCTACGGAAAATTATGTTGAAAGGTGATATTGGTTCTTATAAGCACCTGCGTACGTGCTACAATCAAGCAACGACGACGATTAAATTTACAAATAGAAGCGACATAATATCAAGTTTTCCTATGTTACACATGCCAATCTATTATCTCGTTGATTTTTATAAAACTTACATGGCAAATAAAACATTGACCAAACGCATGAATGAAGAAATTACGCCGATTCAAAGTGATAGTTGGCAACCATTAGTTGAATCACCAACAGTTACTGTAGATTCAGTGCAAGGACTTTTTGAATTATTGCGTTTAGCAAGTGTAGCGAATGAAAGAAC
>CACVKI010143277.1:0-10957 GCA_902732785.1 Trichogramma evanescens | reverse complement strand
TTCAGGCTTTATTGTAGCATAATCTGTCATTTTATCGTATATATTAATGAATAAAAGTGTATACGTGGCTGGCAAATTGTGTATAACTAATTAAATATTCTGAAAGTGCTTGCGTTTGTAACCACACATCTAATGATCAAAATGAGACCCCAATGGCCATGATTGAACCATCGGTTCTAACTGGAATCTACGACACAGGGGTACCTGTCAGGACTGTGGGCTTGCTTTATCGAGGAGGGTTCTATGGTGACTGGGACCTCAATTTTCATTTTCCAGCGTAAAAAACTTTAGAAAAAAAGTGAAAAAAACAGAGTTTTCTCTGTATATTCAAAAAAAAATGTTTTTCTTCATTTTTAATAAATTTTTCATAAATGTAGATTTAAGGTACCTTTCCCCCCTTAAACTCGCACACATACGGCACATAAGCTTGGAAATATGAGTGCGCGCAGGTGGCTAAATTTATAAATAAGAATGAAATGTTTTGTAATTATCACGCGTATTCAGCGCGAGCATGCACGTTGCAATCAACATCGTGCGCGCGCGCGAGAGAGAGCACTGCACCGCTAGAAAGTCTGAGATGTGTCGATTGTTTACGAGGAAGCCTTATTAAGACGTACATATCTCGCGGAAAAAGTGTCGTTATTATAACGTACGGTAACTTATATTCATTCAAAAGACGAGCTAATAAGAAACATCGTAATTATTACTTCTCACGAATTGTTCGCTTTTTTTTCTTTCTTTCTTTTCTTTCATTTCAACGTGAGAGAATCTCCAAAGTTCGTTCAACTTTGTCAGCGAGCACCTAGGCGGATGAAATGAAAAAAAAAGAGAAGAAGAAGAAGAAGCGCAAAGTTTGTTGAACTATAAGGGATTTATGATGTCGACGTAAATTTTCGAGCTCATCAAAGGACCTCAACGTATTACATGAAAATGTGCCATATTCCATCTTGACAAAAGTTTCGCGCGGAATTATATGTAAGCGCAAGCAAGCATAGATATAGAATATATATACTGGGACTACACACTTATACGCATCCGAGGCACGAACGGTAGGTAGAGAGAGAAGCACTTTGGATAATGGCTCCAGCGAAAAGCCCGCAGCGTTCAAGTTTTGGGCAAGATAGCAACAGCAGCAGCAACGGTAGCAGTGCAGCGTTACACGAGGAGGTAAGTTTCTTTAACTGGGCTTCTTATAGCACTCGCGCGAAGCTCAGTGCGCGAGATATAATATCTAGTTGTTTTATACAAGTAATACACAAGAGAACTCGTTGTGATTAGTTTCGAGAGTAAAAGAGAAAGAGAGAGAGATAGATGCTCTACAGAAATATGATTTTACTTTTTGATATAACCGAGTATCTCTGAATAAAGCTTAAGCTCGTAAATCCTACGCTGTTGAAGAAAAGTCAATTTACAAAATTGATGCTGCTATAACTTGCTGTGTGCATGCGTATACCAGCGTGGACGTGTGCGCAAAAAGCAGCAGTATATACCTACATCGAGATAGGGGGGGTGGTTGGTCGGGGGCAAAAAGTGAACTCGATCTATACGCACACGATGATTCCTCTCTATTTTCTGCACGTATCATTTCCCTATTCTCGCTGTCGAATTTCTCGTCAGTAGATAAATAACTACACATTGACAGGGGGCAGTTTTGCAAATTCTCTCCCGTACGGCAAAAAGACACGAGTGGTTCCCCTTCAACGAGTACCCAGCATATATAATACAAACGTGTCGTGAATACCTTCTTGTAGATGTGGCATAAATTTTCGACTAAAATGGGGGATGGAGTTTCGAGCTTTCTAGCAGAGGAGGGAGAGAGAGAGTTGGGTTACGTTTAAATCGGTCGAGTGGAAAAAATTTTTCGCCTCTGAAAAAGTTCAGGGTTATGATTTCCACAAATTTATTTCTATATACAGCTGGGCAAAAAAAAGAGAAATACGATTACTTGGTCTGGTCGTATACTAATGACTGCTTTTTTAAAAGAAACTTTTAACTTCGTATTTTATATTTCTATGCAAAAAAGGAGCCAAGAGCGATTCGTGGTATTTTAATCCACGTTTTCAACGACTGAGAGCAAACGAACTGTAAGATATTCATTTAACTAATCATCCAGACTTTGCCGAGCAAAGGAGAAAATGCACCACAAAAATGACCTCACAACCTTTGGCTAACGCATTTACGTCTGGAAAAGACAGATGCAACAATCCAACCAGTTGTTTAACTTCGTGAAAAATATTAATAGCAATGGCAATCGCTTCTCTAAAATACGTACACAGTGTGTGTGAGTATGTGCAAGTGTATGTGTGTATTACTTTATTGATCAAAAGCACTTCCTTGTATCGATGAGCACAAGACACGCACGGGTACGTTTATTAAGTTGTTACGAACGGCAGCATCAGCCATCAATCGCTTTTCTACGTTTCCTTTTTCTGCAAGTGTCTGTGTACGGGCATTATATCCCCATTGATCTTCGAGTAAATAACAAAGAAAAAAATAAAACCAGCGACGTTCGAGCCGTTAATGCGTATCGTTTTCTGATGTTGCTGCTACTCGCGGCTCTTCGTGTGATTGCGATGATTTTTTAATGCACACGGAGGAAAATACACGTACACACGGTATACGTGAAACGGTACTCACGCACACATTTGCAATCCAATGATTCTCTCTCTCGCGTATTCGCTGAGCAATTATATGTGTGCAGGTATGAGTGGAAAAGTGAGTCTGTTATTTCATAGGCTATACGTCTCAATATACTTGGTTTTTTCTACGTAATGCGCGCATAAATACGTAACTGCCTCGAGAGCCAATGACTTAACAAGCGGCGCGGATTTATATATTTATTTATTTTGTTTTTTTAGGAAAAAACGAATATTTCTCGACATTTATTGCATCAAGCGGAAAAGCGCCCGTGTTAATAAGAGAACGTAGCGAGTAGGTTTATAATATCATTTGGAATCCATTTCATCGTCTGTCATTATGCACGAGAATCTCCAAGAGTTAGGTCGAGAGAGAGAGATGGAGAGAGAGAGAGAGAGAGAGAGAGAGAGAGAGAATACTCGTTAACGAGATAATTAGAGCTTTACCGGCGCGCAACCCACCCTGGGATCGATGGCCTCTCTCTCAGTTGGTTTGTCGCTGTACTACTAGTGAGATTTCGCCAGACCGGAAGCCCAATAATTAAAGCTTCCAATTTATATATACATATATACATTTTATTTTCTCTTATATACCCCTTTTCTTTCTTCCCGCGTCGTCGACGTTCTCTTTTTTTCGCCCTGCTTTACGAACAATATAAGGCGTTTGATTCCGTAACAGCTTAAAATGTAAAGAGAGCGTAGTACGGTATCTGCCTGTGTTAGCGCATATTCTATTGTTAAAATTGTCGCTCACTTCAACACACGGAGCTGTGACCCTTACTACACCTTATTTATGTTTTGAACTGTTTCAGAATTAGACACCTCGCAGCGTACACTGCACACGCAACAACGCTATGTATACAGCATACGTGGGCTAGCGTTATATTATAAATGTAACGCGAGTTTACCGAGCTGCCGAGTGAAGTTTGTTTACTTTTTTTATTTTGATTTTTGTGATCGCGTGGGCTTCGCTTTGTTGTTGCGCGCACGCATACAAACAGCGCGGGCGCGCGAAATAATGTTTTGATATTGCGTACGTCGAACTAGTACTCGGAAAAAGAGGTAACCTCTCTTTGGTGTACCGCACGCGACTTTTACGTTATTTTTGATACGTTCTGCTGTGCGTTACACAAAATTAATTTTTAACGATTACAAACAAAAGTATACGATATATATATCTAGAATATAATAGCATTAAGAGAGAAACAGAAAAGAGAGAGGGAGAGAGCTGACAAATTGTGCGACGTATACCATTGGAATTAGCATACTGCAAAAAAATAAAGCCTCGGGGAGAAGGAGACAATAGCGCGTCACGGAATAATTATGACTCTTTTTTTTACAGAATCGCGAATACACATGTAGGTGTGCGGTAAGACACATTGCTTCACACGGTTCGGCCGTTCTATATAACCGGCTGCGCGCACTCATCGCTGAATTATTATATCGCGAAAAGTTTCGCAGTAAGTAAAAGTCGTGAAATATAGTTAGGAAAACTCAAACAAACAGGCAATAAAGGAAAAACTTTAACTGTACCCCCGTGTTACGATGCGAGTTGGGCTTTGTGTCGAAACTTGACGCGGCGCAAAAAAAAAGAATCGAGGAACATGGAATTTAAACGATTAGAATTTCAAGGTGTGCCTGCATACGTATACTGCCCTTGAAATTCAAAGAGTTTTACGCTCAAAAAAGCGATCTATTTGCTTTGAAAATTAAATAAATACAAGAAAAACACGATTGCGACGTAGCGAGTCAACGAACGCATAGCAGCAGCAGATGTAATAAGGTGGCTTTCGTCTGAGTTTGCTTCTACGAAAAGTTTGTAAATATTTATTTGCGACAACATTTTTGTACTTTATAAAAAGTCTCTCGACAACGTTCGAGTGTAGCTGCCGCAATATTACGCTTACGGAATTTAAATAGTTGAACTTTATTTTTTTACGGAGCGCGCCATAGGAAGTTTGACCAAATTTTTTTTTAATACACACTCTCGCAACTTTTTCTATAAAAATAAAGCAGCATTAAGACGTACTTTTCATAACACCCCGTACGGATCAATTTACAAGCACATAAGATTATGAAGCACCTTATTATTTCATTTATGCACTATTTCGTTTCGTCGGTTCGATTACGTTGCCTGCGCGTACGCGGATAAGTTTTTCCCTTGATTTCTGTGAGAAAAAGTATTTAACAAGATCTGCGTGACGGTTATTATGAACTTTCGTAAAATACATTATCACTTATTTTTCTCTCTCGTATGTAACACAACTTATACGAGGACTATACGCGACGAACAAATGCAAACACGCGTTCATATTTATAATATCTCTTTCTCTTTCTCTCTCTTTCGCGTGTAAACATGCGCTATTTATCAGATGGCGCATAAATTAAGCTCCTACATAACGTAGCCCTGCACACATACCCATTGTTGTGTATATACGTGTGTATATGTCTATCTCGCTGAGATTTGTATAAATTGTTCTGCGTTACGGCAGGCGTAAGTTTTTTTCCTCTTTCGCGCGCGTTCTCTCTCTCTCTCTCTCTCACTCGCTCTCTACTACCTGACGTATATAATGCACGTGTGCTCGAGGGCCAGCCGCAAACAAACAGGACTCTCAATACGCTCTCGATTTCTCATAGTATTCATAAAGAGATAGTGTATATTATTTGCGCGAGCAGCACAGAAGTATCGCTATAAAAAATTCATGACCAGCAATAGTTAAGAAAAAATTGTTTAGCGCAATTGTTCACGTGCTCTCCCAGGATAGATAGAATGAAAAAAAAAGATTAAACAGCGAAAGTATAGAGTTGAAAAACTGAAGCCGAACAAGTTTCATACAAAACGGAGCTAGGCAAGCGACGCGAACTACGTTGCATCAAGCTTGTAAAAAAAAGAGCTTTATTTCCTCTACGAATCTGCGCGCACGCGTATACACAAAAGCTCGCGCGACGTGGTGGCACAATCTCGGTGCGGCTGGCACACAATCACGGCGGCGTTTTTGAAAATAAAATTTTTTTCAACTCTCTCTCTCTCTCTCTCCACCGCGTAGTCAAAAAGTTCAAGAAGTTCGTCTGAGTTGAGTGCACGCGCGCGCGCGTTTATCTGTGTAAAACATCAATCGTTTTTCTGACGAAAAATGCAGCGGTTAAGCACAAATGTGAGAGATAAAGCTAAAAAGGAAAAAAGATATTATTTACCGTATTCAAATTTAATATACGCGAGAGCAGCAGCAAATTTAATATTTGCTCGAATTAATATCTCCGTCATATTCGCAATAATGTATATGAGGATTTAATCAACCAAAGTATCGATTATTATTATTGTTATCGCATGTGTGCACAGACACAGAACGAAAGAGAGACACAAACGCATGCATACACAAAAAGTGCATTAAAAGGCATTATTGAATATATACCCCAGCATTAATGAAAGAGTACGTGGAATCGAATGAATAAATCATAATTGTAAAAAAAGTCCGTTGGCCGAAGTAAAGAAAAATAATACATAAGCCGTATACACAGTGAATCGCTGTAGAACAACGCGGAGAGCGTAATTCAGTCATCGTGGTTGTTGTTGTTGTTGAGCTCGTTGGTGCGTTTCCCCGAAGCAAGTAAGTGAGCGCGAGCAAAAAAAAGAAGCGAAAAGACGTTGAATGTTTGTTAGCCGCGCGCATCGCGTATAATCTATGCGATATACTATACACACTTGCAGCAGCAACAGCTATTATAAGGCGAGCGACGGTTATGAGGTAAGACAGTCGTCGTCGCGTAGCTGCGCGCGATATTCCTTAATAAGCAAAGCGCGTTTTCTGCGCTGCGTCTATGTGTGCGGACGCTCTCTCTCTCTCTCTCCCTCCTCGACGCTATATATATAGAAATATATGTTAATGAGTGAGCGAGGATCACGGAGGTGTATACAGGTGCGATATAACGTACACGCATACACACACAGACACACACTCAAGGCCAAGTTTCCGGTCGTAGGCTAGTAGTCTTTAAGATTTTAAAACTGTGCGTGCGTGTGCAGTGTATGTATACCTATCGCTCGCGCAAAGGAGGAGCAAGAAGCCCTCCTTTAAAGCGTGTTCCGGTGTGCTGCCCCGTGTGGGATTCTCCCAAGAACGCGAGGAAATTTTTTTTTTTACCAACGCCTACCATCTTCGCCACACAGCTGTATAATAATATAATATGCGCGATATATCGCACTTGCTCGATCTATATAGCATATAGCGCAGGTATATAATGCGCTAATGACGAGGAGAGAAGAGGAAAGCAGTATCAGGGAGGAGTGTATGGCAGCTCTCGACTGCGTAGCCGCGATTTTTAAGTGCTCATCGCGAGCGCGCGCGCGCAATAATTGACCCCGTGAACCTCCGGGTTAATCAGCGTAGCAGTATATATTGTATGTAATAGAGAGAGAGAGAGACTAGAGGAGAGCTAAACAGAGCACTAAAATACTCTTACTCCAAATGGAAATTCCATCGAAATTTCTATTCCCGTGTATGTGTATGCGCAGTGTACATAGGTCGATGAATTTGCAATATAGAGACGTGCGATCACGCGCGCGGGGGTGGGTGGGTGAGTGCACACACATAGCCCCGTGCGTGCGCGCGTCCCCCGATGATTGACGCAAATGTTACATATTGGTCGGCGCCAGTCATATATACACGCGTGAGCAACCGTGCAAAATCGTCGTAGCTGTCGTCGAGCTGCGCGCGAGCGTCGCGTCAGCGGGCGATTAACAAATTTTCAGCGTCATTTGTCACCACTGACTCTGTGTTGCGCGCCTCTGCCTCTCTCTCTCGCTCTTTCTGCTGCATATAACAGCAGCGGCAGCAGCAACGGGGATTTTTGGATGCACACACATCGATGAGCGCTCTCTCACGGGCGCGCGATCCTCTTTTATCTTCGTGACCTACTCATCGATGTCCGCGCGCGTGATAATTCCACGAATATTACTCAAATATTCGGGCCGCCCAAAACATTTATTCGACCTAATTACTCATCCGAGGTACCCGAAGATACATCAGAGGAGCGAAGCATCGAAAAGCATCGCGGAATATAAATATATCGACTGCTACTATTATTACTGCTGCGGCTCCTGCGCGTGCTTTTACGTATATTTTCAACCTGTGTACGCCGTGTTGATTTATGCAGGACAAACACAGAGAGAGAGAGAGAGAGAGAGAGAGAGAGAGAGAGAGAGAGAGAGAGAGAGAGAGAGAGAGAGAGAGAGAGAGAGAGAACTAAACGTAGTAGGTGTATGCACACGCCGAGAGACAGAGACAGCTTTTCGGGATGAATTATTCGTCAGAGAGAATTGTATTTACGCTCTTTGTCCGCGTCGAGTCGTATCATACGTAGCACGCGCACATACACATGCACACACAGACATACATCAACGAAGCTGCACGTTCTCGTTGTTCTATTCCGTGAACTTTGGGGAAATTCGTGGAGGAGTGCGAGCGGGGCGACGGGGGAGGATGATGCAAAATAACAGAGGAGAGAGACGCGAAAAGTCGAAAGTTAAGGCTCTGGATGACACTTACACAGAAGGATTATGCATTGTAAAACAGTGCACGAGGACGACAGCTTGATCCTCGCAGACATTTCTTCACACTATGATCACTCATCACTTGCAGAACGAAACTTTTGTTGACCTAGCTGCTGCAGCTGCTGTTGTTGTTGTGCCGGTGTTGTTGCCTCCTTGATGAATGTGACCGGTCAAATGGTGCACACAATTTATTATCTCTTCTTCTCAGCACTGTTGTTGCACTCGGAGAATCATATCGTCAGCTGCTACTAGGAGCGCGGCACATTATCATCTTTGAACATATTAACGTCACCCTTTGTATATTCGCAAATTATATATAATTGAGAAACACACACGCGCACAGAAAACAAACTCGAAACGAAATTTTTTTTCACAGAAACGATGTAGAGACTTTTGTTGTTGTTATTGTTACACGAGCCACTTTTTGCACGGCACTTGGCAGAGATGTATATCCTTTGTATACATCTACCTGCTATCTCCTCTCCGACACTGCAGCTGTGTACCTAACTGCTTCCGCAAGTGCTCCAATATCTACTACATACATATACAGGACACGAAAGTCACACCGCACACGTCGCTTTCGACTGCAACACAGAGAGAGAGCACACGTTCGATTCGCTCGAACGTTTTCGCGAAAACGAAATTCAATTCAATCACTACTATCGGTGGATTTGACCACACTCTTATAACTTTTTGATTTCTGTGTCTGACACAGAGAGAGAAACGACAGGGTGTCGTGTGCTCGGAGAGCAATATCAGTGACAGTGCAGCACGGCACAGCGAGTGGCTGTATGGAGAGCGCAGTGAGTGCGTATCTATACGTGCGTTTGACACACGCAAAAATGGGATGTCGGCAGTACGGAGGCACGCACGGGACTAGTGCGAAAGGCAGCGCAGAGAGCAGCAGCGGCAGCGGCGGTGGAGCGGCGGCGGCGGCGGCGATGGCAGCAACGGCAACGGCGGCCGCGCGCACCAGAAAAGGGAGGGAGGGAGGAGAGTCACAGCGGAGCAGAGCAGCAGCGAGCACTGCGAGGCAGGCGCGCGTGTTTGGCGGGGGCTGGGCTCACGCGCCGCCGCCGCCGTCGACTCCGAGTTTATAACTTAGCTACTGCCGTCGGCTGGCGCTGCCTGTCCCTTTGGCCGCGTTCGCTCCGAAAACTCGAACGCAGCAGCTAGCTTGAGCGGCGGTGGCGAGAGTGAGGCGAGCTGCAGCAGCAGCAGCGGAGTCTGTGGTGCGCTAGGAGGAGCACCAGCAGCAGCCTCGATTCTGCAGATATACGATGTATACCACGTACACGCGCGTACCTATATAGGTATATTATACCTATATATTTATTCGCACATATATAGACGTTATGGTACGTTCATAGTAGCAGTAATTTGAGCTAAGGCAGATATTCAAACCTATTGCTCTGTTAAGAATGTTGAATTATTTAATGTTGAACAGGTTCGTGATTTTGCCGTTTGCTAAGAATGCCGAAAAAAGTTTTACAGCTCGTATGTAAAGCAAAACGAAATTCAGAAAAGTGGCTTCGCAGTCAAGTCCTACGATAACCCTTTTTTCTACTCCACTCTACTGGAAAATTTATTCGATTGAGGAGCGCTCCCTCTGGCAAGTATGACAGAGAGAGCTGCGGCGTTACGCTATATTCATTAGACCCGCGAAAAAATTAGTCGGCTGTTTTGTTTCACTACTTTTTTCCGTCTTCTGCCATAACCCTAATAAATAATAAACGAAAAAAATGTCTATGCTAAGTGAGCAGAAAATGATGGAGTTGCAATATTTGGTGAGACAGTATCCAGAAATCTGGGATGTAAAATCTCCAAATTATGCGAATTGCCAGCTGAAAAAAAAAATATGGCTGGATATCAGTGAAAAACTGAACGAAGATGGTGAGTGATATTTTTGCTACTTTTTTTAAAATCGTAATGAAAAAGTTCATCATCTTCAAAAAAATCTTGACAGTAGTACATTTCTTAGCCACTTTAAAAATGCATGATGAAATTATAATTTTGCTCTTTTATTTCTTTACACTCTCTTGACTTGAGAAAAAAAATTGATCGGTTATTCAGAAGCTTGCTATCATTTTTTGTTTCTATAAAAATTCGATAAGTTATAATTTTTTCATTTCGTTTACAGTTGATCTCGTTCAACGGACCTATAAGCTTATGCGACAAAAATTTTACCGAGAAGCTTTACTGAGAGGGACGAATGTATTGAATTAAATAATTACCTCTTACTTGTTGATGAACTTTGTATAAATAAATATAATAATTAATAAATTGCAACTCATTCTAAAATTTCTGCTATTCTCCCATTGCGTCGATAATCTATTCAAGATCTTCTCGAAGACGTGCTTCGCGATTCTCCTTCCAAATCTCCGAGACATTTTTCAAACGGAAGAAATTAAGTATTTTTTCTTAGATTCCATGAACTCCATGCCTAAAGACCCGGCTAAAACAACTAAAAAAACGAGACTGACGTCGATAAAGCCTTTGTTGTATCGCCACGTACCGGTGCATCGAGCGACTAGGCACGTAGGGCAATTACTCGCAGGGATTTTGTGATCGATGAGCTTTTTAAAATATATTCGACAGATTCGACAGGCGTGAGTTTCACCGGCGAGTTCGGGCTCACGTATTTTCACGCGGCTAGCAGGACCGACTGTGAAATCGTCGTCTAGAATTTCTCGGAGCTTGAGCAGGATGCGCTATAATATAATAATATAAACGATGCCCGGCCGCGCATCATCGAATTGCTGCTGAGAAG
>CACVKI010143274.1:0-42630 GCA_902732785.1 Trichogramma evanescens | reverse complement strand
TGTTTTGTGAACAAATTAGAAAAGATGATATTAATATTTCCAAATTATTTTCAAGTTAAAAAAAAAGTATGAGGAAGCTACTTGCCAATAAATTGGCAGCGGTTTTTTAATAAGGCGTTCTTTTCTTTGGCTAAAATTTGATTCTAGATATTTAAACAACCATAATTTATAAAAATATTTAGGTTATGAATAAGTTAAAATCCAAATAATAAATTATCTTTTTCTAGACACTTTTTCCATTAGTCATCATTGCTATAGCAATGCTTTCACAAAACGGATTCTATGTATTTTTTAAACAACTAAAGTTCGCTTTTTCCTGACTTCAGTACTCACGAGCAATGAAAACGTAAGATATATTTGTCAAGATACGAAACCGAAAAAAAGTGCGCAATAAAGAGGTCGCGCTTCCAAGAGAGTGGAAGAAAGACACTGGGAAACCATTATACTACTCAAGGAGCGCAGCAAAAATATGTCAAGATTAATTCATCTAGCATAATAAACCAAGAGCTGTGTCATTTTCTAAATTATCCGCGATGTATCAACTTTCACTCTATACTTGCTATGTCACTTTTATGATATGCGGGCGTGCGTCCCATGATGAATGTATTTTGCGCTAGAGCCCGGCGAAAAAGTTAGCAACGATCTGCTCTGGAAAAAAAACTTATAAGAAACCGAGCGAATGAGAAAAGATTTTTTATCATTATGATAATGTAAGAAGTGTCCTTCTGAAGATTAACAACAGTTTTGCTTATTTTCGCATCTTTTTGTTGTTGTTTTGTTTCAAATAAGACCAATGTGCACGCTTACGGTGGCCATATCATTGAAAAATGAAACAAAGAAAACGAGTCGAAATAACATGCAAATTCGAGAGGTAAAATCAGCGAGCGACATAGAGTCCGAGGTGAAATATATATTCATGAAAAACATAAAAGAAAAGAACATTGCGGGTGAGAAAAATATGAGGATAAAAAATGCATGTATAAAAATACAGTGAGAAAGGAGAAGGGGGGGGGGGGCAGAAAGAACGAAAGAGAGAAAACTTTTTGCGAAACCTGTACACAAGGGACTTGTATGAGTCCAAGCACTAGACGAGCTTTTCAGCTGTAGTCTCCAGGAAACGAGCCCAAGTTTCGATAATACCGCGTAGAAGAGTCACAGCGCACCTTTTTATCTTACATTCGCAAAAAAACTATGATGCATCTGTCAAGACTATATGATTTCAGAATATATCACAAATATCACATCGTGAATAAATACAAAAGCATAATTAATTATCCAGCCAAACTGAGTACAAACTGAAGTGCTGCAAGGTTTGAATGTACGAATGCCCAACACCGTACCATTATAATACTATTATTATTACGATCCTATTATTATATCCTCGCAACAAGCAGCTTTAGCTTTGGGTAAAATTCGCGACTGGTGTCGTGTAAACGTATATTATATAGTACCTGAAGAATTGTACAGCAGCTAAAACGTGCCTGTGCAAAGAAGCGAAGATTTTCGAGTCTACGATCTTAAATAATTTTACTCTTCATTAAAACAAGTACACAAAATTATACTCATCTCTCGACCTGTGTACGCTGCCTCGTTATCTTTGGTACTGTGAAAATGAGCAAATGTCTATGCTAAAATTGATAAAAAATTGTACAAAAATCATGGAAGATGATAAGGAAAAATAATAATAAAGTACCTTCTTAATTAAAAAAGTGAACACGATTGCATAAAACCAAAAAAAAGAAAACTAGAAGTTTGTTATACTTGAAAAACGGCCCATGAATTATCGAGATGTGGTAATTAATAGGTTGGTTAATTTTCTTATAATGCAATAATGCTACCTTAAACGTTTCCTATGAATTCCATATATTTCGTTCAAAAGAAATAAAATTAAGGCTTATAATTTTTCTTCAAACATAAATCTAGACGGAAAGCTTGGTCCGATATGAAATTCAGCTAAAATAAAAAAACTGCCTATAGCTTAGCCTGGATGCAATAAATTTGCCCCATAGAAGTTGAATTTTAAAATGATTCGATACGAAGGACTCGCTCATACATGGCCGATGAAGCGGGTCGCTAGTCAAGCAATTATGCATTGACCGTACACGTCGCTTAATTGCGTCTTGTTAAACAACGTTTGCGTGTGATCTTTGGCCCCCTTTGGCCTGGGCTGCGCGCGTAATCGCAATAACGAACCTGCTCGCGATTCTTTTTTACTCTCTGGTAATTAATTTGTTATTGTCCCCACAAGAGCTGCGCGTGTCCAGGATCAACAGGTTTTTTTGTTTCTTCTCCTTCTTTTTCTTCCTCTTTTTTCTTCTCTTACGCTCTTTTAAAATTCTAAAATCATATTTTATGCGACGGAATGAAAAAAGCTCGGGCTAATCCGCGTAAAAGCAAAAGAGAGTTTCGAAGAAAGAAAGAGAGGGAGTGAGTGTATAAACGGGGCAACGAAGGAAAGAGGACAACGAAGTTTATATCTCAAGAGTCAGCCATGTATTACGGCCATACTAAAATTAGATTTTCTTTTCTTAAGTTGTCGTCCTCTTCGAGTCGGGCTCTTATAGGCCGTGAGCTTTTGCTTCTTTGCTCCTTGTTTCTCGTTGTAGATTCGAATAAATTGCTTATGCTTCCTCACCACCTTATGAACAGTATTCAACTTCCTTTTGGCGCTTAGCGCACATAAAAGCGCTTCCTGCTCAAGTCTCGCGCCTTAAATAAGTAAATAAAAAACAATGAGGATAACATGTACATAGGTCGGCAACACCTACATTCGGTGCATCTTCAAAGTTTAATAGCTGGACTAATCCCATTCATGGCTGCTCCCGCAGCTTATTTCGAGGAAGATACATAGAGATAAAATGATGAGCGGCGTAAGTATCGATAATGTATCGGAGTTAGGGCAAAATCTCTCGAATACATGCGTATGAGCACTCGGGGCAAAGCTCCTTACTAATAGTTAAACGTACACATATAGAGTTCACAGGGGGGGCTCTCGGCGCACAGGACGACGTTTGACCGTTTGGAAAGTAGCCAATAGTATAGCTCCTCGCTTTAATGGCTCTTTGAGCGCGCGAAGCCTCCTGCGGATTGCATCAGCGTAGCTTCTTCCTCCCCCTCATCTCTCTGTACACATGTATTTACTAGTTCTACTGTGCGTCTGTGTGAGCACGTGTCTGTTTGACTATATACGTGTATATTAATGTACACGAGGACACTTGCGCGCATTCACAAACATGCGAGAGTAATTGACAATTATAATACGAATATATGCGCGTACGCAGGTATGCACACAAACACATACAAACTGCGCACTTTGATGCTAATTTTTGCGAGGATGTATTAACGATTAATTTTACGCGGATACGCGCGTCCAATGGTCGTTCGTAACGTTTATGCAAATTAGTAAAAACGAGCTGTGCACGCCGATAACCGTTTGTACGTACGATTATCACGAGTTGTCACGAGAGCCAGCAGCCTTTAATCCACTTGATGGAAAAAAGCGAGACATCATACTCGTAAAATGCAATATCGCTGACTCGATGAAAAATATCAGTGGTGCACACCTAGCTGGTAGCGTGCGCAGTGCTCGCAGCAAGAAACATCTAGGGAATATATGAACTTTGAGTCAAGTGGACGAAAGAGAGGGAGAGAGGGATAGGGAGAGAGAAACAGAGAAGAGAAAGAGAGATGCACTGCACGATCGTATACGTTCTATTCCGCTCGCTAATAAACAAAACAAAGTCTTGAAGCAAACGCACGCACATAGCATATGCACACCTATACAGAACTTGATTAATATTCAAAGCGCTTGTGTGGAGACAAGTCGACGAGGGAGATATGCCGTTTGTGTCACGCCCACTGGATTGACACTAAGAGTTCTAAATTATTCGCCAATTAACTTGGACGAGCTTTCCCGACCGCAGCGAGGGGTGAGCGAGCGCGTAGTAGCTTCTTCTCTATGCTCCCCCTCCCCCTCCCTTGAATATAGTGAATTCTTCAATGAACTCTTCTCTCTCTCTCTATATATATATACATGCAAGCTGAGCGGAAAATTACTCGCCTTCAGTAGGTTACTGAACTTTTATGTAGATCAAGCCGAGGAGATACTTGCTAGCTGCTTCTTTTTCGAATGCAAGCACAGATATACAAGCGTATAAAAAATGAAATGAAATTATCATTGTACCTGGGGGCTGCGCCGCGTGTAGCGCATACGCTGAAGTCGTACAATAGATTTACAATCGTGATAATAGGACGGCTGTAAAGGCGTTGCACTACGTCTGAAAGAAGGGTTTGACCTACATTTTCATCCAGCACGTATACAGACTCGAGCTTTCGCTTGCAACTCACACAAATATGTACATTTACGTATTAATGATCTTTGAGAGAAAAAATTATGCGCAGGCGTAATTCATCATAAAGCTCAGTTACGAATTTTTAATTTCGTTCACCTAGCGCGAATGCGAGATATATACGTCTTTCTCTTTCTCGTCTGGCTCTCTCACGATGGAGCTTTCCGCGGCTTGATCGATTTCTAATCACAAAGTTTTAATTGAAAATCCAAGACTCGCAGATCTGGACAAATCTTGAGACGTCGTCGGCGGCGAGCGCGGGCGCGTGTACTCGATGACTTGTCAACATTTGCGAATAGCGCCGATGTGTTTATACACCAAGTGCAAAAGATATGTCTGAGGCAAAGACAGAAAACTTCCAACCCGAGTGTCAATACATAGCTGCACTTTTGTTTTACAGTGACTTGGAAAATCAATCAATTCGAGTCAATATAATACTTTGTATAATAAATTTTGCGAGCAGTGAGCTGCTGGCAAGAAATGTTAAATTAATAAGAGACCCGTCTCTATCGAGCCAAGCAAAAGTTCCGAATGGACGATTTCAAGTTTTGCCAAGGCATGATCGAATTTCTTTCCGCAAGTTTGTCAGGAGAGAGGCACAACGTCGAGGGGTCGTGCTGCCGCGATCGTTACAAATCACACGCTAAGATGCTTGTAAGCTCTTATATAATATAAACTAGGCACAAGGATAAACCCGCGAAGCGGCGCGCCTCATGTATATGAGAATGTGGACCGTACACAGCGTGAGCTTGCATACATATATCTGTATACATTCACGTGTTGACTCGTAAGATATTAAACCTCCTGACGTTGCATATATAGGAGAGAGGCTTAACGAAGAATCGTAAATCGCTTGGGGAAGTGCAGCAGTAGCAGCCGCGCCAGTAGCGACTATCTTCTCGACTAAATCGATGCATACACTTAGACCTTAGCCCAAGTATGTATGCATAGGAGGGACGTTTTTCATGATGAGCGACGAAAGTAGCAGTGGGTAATCTTTGCGCGCTGCAAACACGCCGAAATGATAAACAAACCACGCACGCTGGTAAAAAGCTTTTAAATTCTCCTCTGCGTTTACCTCGTATGTGGTAAATGCAGCGGCGCATTTTTTTCACTCGTTCGCGCTCGCGCGTGCATCTTCTTTTTTTCTCGCAAACAGCTTGTTTATTTTACTTGCCGAGTGAGAGAGCTGCATATCCGACATAATTTGGAGGTTACTCGAGCTCATTGTAACAGTTCGACACACGGACGAGCGGTACCCAATGTAATAAGCAACTCTTGTGTTTTAACAACAAAAACTTTGTCATACTTAAAAATAAACTGTGAGCAAAATATACACTCTTCGCATAACAGTGAATGATAATAATGATATAAGAAAAAAAGTTAAATGCACAACAAAAACAGCAAATGAAATCATAGACGAAGTTGACAGTAGTAAGTTTCGTTGAGCCCAAGAGAGGGAGAGAGAGAGAGGAGCAAAGAAGTTAAACTTTTAATCGTGTTTCAGCATAAAAGAAAGTCGCGAATGTATGATAAGGAGGAAGGAAAGACAAGTCACCCACGTGCTTCTTCGTTATACAATAGAAAAGTTTACTCTTAAACATATAGAAGAAGCTTTTTAAAAAAATGAAAAGTAAAAAAATAAAAATTGTTCTTCCTCAGTGCACAGCAGATCAATCTTATTATATATTTATGGACATTAATTTTTAACTTTGAGCACGTCAATAAATTTAAATTACACGTATGACGATCCGGTATTTTTTCTCTCTCGCACGCAATGCTTCGCATTCCCTTTTAGGTCAAGCAAATAGATGTAAAAAAAATTAGTGCACATATACGGCAAGGTAAAAAAATGTATAAATTCTCTGGGGTGATGTGTGTGTGTGTGTGCGTGTGCGCGCGAGTTTGCGTGCCTTGTGTGACGCGCGCGCGCGCGCCCGTCTCGCGCTGAGAGAAAACTTTGCTCTGTGTATACACCTTGCGCCTTTTGTTCCTGCCGTTAATGTGAGTTGAGCCAGCTGAAAGCAAGAAAAGGATGCTCGCGCGTAGGGATTTCTTCTTCTACTTTTTCTTCTTCTTTTGCCCCCTTGTGTTTATATGTGTTTGCGCGCGTGTATGCGCATCTGCGTGTATGTGTATGCGCAGGGGTAAAGAAAGTTTTTAAATTATGGGTGCGCCCGTATTTATTCAACGATATGCAACCCTGCGCTCCTCGACACACCATGCATGTCTTATATAAATATATTTTGTTATGTACAAGCAAAGTCATAGGAAATGCTCTTTTTTACGAGTTTTTTCGCTCCTTATTTGCCGGATCTTCTCCAAATAAAGTGCGAAATGACATTTTTCGAGCTATATGTATCCTTGTGCAGTTGTACTTTTTGCCTACATAACAGTACATCATCACAATACTCTCACACGTCATCGTAAAATAATTTCGATAGTATTTTTCATCTTCTAAAAAATTGACCTACTTCCAAAGACTCATCCCTGAACGAATTATTTTTCATCGCGTTAATATTTAAATTTGTCTCCATAAACAATTTATATTTGAGAAATTGCTGATGTACAATATGGGGTCAAAGCAATGGCCTGTCATCGTCATCAAGATTGTACGTTAGTCGTGTTCGATCTTTCCTCGGTAATGACAATCCGCTCTACGGATTACAGGAGAGGAAACTTAATAACCTAAAGGTAGCAACGCACAGGGTTAATGAAGTAACCGAGATAGATGATCCTTGCTCGAGCCTACTCAGACACGAGCGAACATACAAGATTCAAGTTTTAAACGTTGACGATACCCGTCCAAAATTTAGTCCCTTTATTATTATGAAAATATTATGAGCGGGAAAATTACGTTGACTCAATACAACTGTAGATGAGACTTCTTGAATATACTTACAAGTTTGAATCGTGCGGACATAATAGCTAGCACTTACCTGAAACAAAAAAGGGAACAGAATTAGAGCAGCTCATCTGTCATAGCTTCTTTTGTGTAAAAACGTGCTACTGTTATGAAATAGGAGATAAATTTCATTCCCATTGCACTTTGGCACACACGAAGCCCTTAATGGAGTCTGATACATTCATCTCTCAAAGCACATTTTGAAGCTTTAATCGTTGCGCGCGCACATGCGCATACATGCGAAGGAAGAAGCTAAGCTCACTGACTCTATAGCCCCCCCGATAGTCGTGCAAAATACAAACGTAGCAGAAATCCAGAGAGCTGAGCTTAGATTTATCTTTCTGCCGTAACAGTCACTGTATAATCAAAATCTCATAAATCCTATTTATGCTCACGCTTGTATGTACTTCCGGCTTCGTTTGACGATCATGGAGTATAAAATGCATACGTGCAGCTGCAGCACTGCGGATAGGCAGCGCAGTATAATAAGTATTATTTCTTCAAATTTAAAAAAAGTAACTATAAAGGTCGTTGTTAAGAGATCCAAATAATGGACACTGCATCAATGAAGTATGCAATTTATGGTTATTGTTTTAAACACAATGTTTTTTTGATTTCAACCAAACTACCAAAACTTGGTCCAGAAAATTTCGAATTTTTCAAATAATAAAATGATCTTATTCGGATTTTTTTCAAAACTTGTACAAATGATTTGTACTGAACAAACATTATATATGCAGTTTGAAATCCAGCCCGTTAAAAAAAAATTTGAAGCGTGTAGTGATTTTAAAAAGAATATCGATTTCCTTTGTAATATATTACGATATGTCCTGTCCTTTAATTAAAAAGCTATTCATCTTTTTCGTGATGCAGAATATTTTTATAAATTCTAATTTTATAAAAATACAATATTTCAACAGCAATCGTTTGTATATCTCCTCGATTTCTCTTGCATAGATGTACAAAGCTTCATTGTTTCGTGTTCGGAATCGATTATGACATCTAGAAATTAAATTCGAAGTTCACTAATGAGCGCACCAATGAAATTTTTTTGTGAAATTAGAACTCCTACAGGAACACGGTTACATGGTTGCATATTTTTGACTCAGTGGTCTACATAAACTATTTGATGTCAAACAAGAGTTATAATGATGAAAATATATTTCATTTTTATCAATTTTATAAAATTATTAATTTATAAAATATCAAATTCATCAATAATCAAAAATCAACGAAATCAGCGATCAAAAATATTTGAATAATTCAATTCAAATTAAATAATTGTCCAGAAATTATTTAATTATTCTATTTAAAAAAAGTATAGATTCAAATCACAAAAATTTCGTTTCATATCATAGAAAACGCATTGTGTACATGTTTCAAACATACATGTTGTCAGTCATAAATAAAATTTTTACAAAATATTACGAGATTTTTTTGGATTTGAAAACATGCTTTTGATTTATTCGTTGTATTAAATATATTCCTAAAAATCAATTATAGGGTTTTAATAAAATTGTTAAACTGAGTAGATTACAGTCATCAATCTTCGGTATTTCGGTAATGTTTAAGTATGTTCATCAAACTTTTAATCCACAGTGATATTCTATGAACATGCAGCTAACGGCAACGCATATTTGTAGAAAACAATTATGGAAGTCTATTGCTGATCAGGATCTAGTATAATAAATTCAGAGCGAAGAACAACATAATCAGCTGAAATTGGTCGAATAAGAAACATTGGTGGATCAGGTTCTCGCATAAACAAGAGTAAATAAATTTTCCTACCAAAGAGCCATATCTGGAAGGTAGTTTAGCAAACAACAAAGCGAGCATCAGCTATCCTAATTGCAGGCTAACGCAGACGCGCGTTCGCCCTCGCATAAAAGTTGAGAAGTCTGCTGCATTATCGTACAGCTGCATGTATTGCGTGCGTAAGCTCGCGAAATAAACTTTTAGCATGTTTTCATAGAAGAGGAAGAAAACAGCGTTTCAGCGTTATCTCGTCTCGGAGAGAAAAGCGGACGCGCTCGATTGATATCGGATTTACTTGCGGAGGAGGAGTCTCAGGCGCGGCAAACTTTTCGGCGCAATGCAAGAAAAACTGCTCGCTGCAGTTTCATGTACAGAGTTAAGGGAAACGAATCTCGGGCTTTGAAATAGAGTCACATATTTATCTATACGGTGGATTCAAAAGTTAAGAGTTTCGCTTTCGTTGTGTACAGCTAAAAGTAAAATCGTGGCTACGTAATAATAATAATAATAATAAATAAATGGTGGTGGCCTTCCCGCCCCCGCACTCAGAATCCGAGTCCTTCTTGCCTTCTTGTAAATACTTTGACATTATTTCAAACTGACGAGTTCCTTCCAGATCAAGCGACTAGCATGAATACCTCTAATTTCCTCTTGGTTCAGGAATTCCTACCTGAACAACTCAAATCTCTGTCTTGTTAACTCGATGCACAAGGTAAACGAACGAATGGTCGTCTCTTCCACCAATCGGCCCTACTTGCAACTGTCATTCGACAATACTTCATCAATGGACTACAATACTTATAATGTTCTATCGTGAACTTATGCATTTGTAACTTTTGATTTTACATTAGACAACGGTGCGAAAAAAATATGAATTACTCCGACAACATTCTTTCTAAATCATAACAAACCAAGCTAGAGTTTGCTAGTGAATGAACCTGAAGTTTCCATCATCGAAGTTCGACGAAAAATTCAAAATTAATTTTTTTTACTTAAATATTACAATCGCGATCCACTGTCATATTTAGCTTAGAGGGTTAATTGTAACCAAATATGGTAGTAGACCATAACTGCAACATTCAAACAATAAAAAAACTTTTTGGAACCCTTCGTCGAACTTCGACGAAGGAAACTTCAGGTTCATGCGAGTGAGGTATGTTGCTAGTCCATATTTCCCAATCTTTCGTGCGGTAGTTTTATCCCCTCTAAAGCGTTCTAGACTCCAATGGATGTTCCGCAAATTTTTTAAAGCAGAATTTGGTCAGGCCCAATATCAAGGTTATTATAATTAATTCATTTTTACTGGCTTATATAAGTAGATGTATTGTATTGCCATAACACTTTTTACTAACTCTTTGACGTACGATTCTTTTTAATTTGGATAATACTCATTTGATAATGTTGGATCTTAAAATAATAAGGTAGAGAGAGAAAACACGAGCCAACAATTTTTTGTGGAAATAGCGAGTTGTAGTGAGTGCGAACGATACGTAGAGCGCAAGACGTAACGCATACTGCAGTATTATATTAGTGGATCGATCCTTGGCTTGGTGAGATTTGTTGGTGCGAACCAACTCGTCTTCATCGCTTTCTTTCGCGCGTGATTACTCTCGCTTTTTTCTTCTCTTTTTTTTGTCACCAGGGAGGAAGAGACAGAGAGAGAGAGAGAGAGAGAGAGAGAGAGAGAGAGAAATGAGGAGCGATCGAGGAACTTTTCTATACTAGCGCAACACTTTCAGAGCAATTGGTGCGTCAGATATGTTGACATGTATGTATGTGTGTGTGTGCGCGCCGTATTTGTGCACATAAAAGGCCTTGGCAGGTGATGTTTGCAAAATGTAGGTCAAACTTTGAAAAGTATGTGCAGAGTTTGAAAATATTCTCATTGGGAAAAAAAGCTTTGAATTTGTTTTAAATCATAGAGCACCTGAAGTACTCGAAATTTCACGAACGGAGTTATTTTGTTTTGAAAAGCATATTCCGGCTATTTATTATAAAATACGAGAAAAAAAGTTGGATCCGTGTAACGCATAATAAATATCAAAATCATTCGATTCAATTTCCGCAACGCATAAAAAACGATTTGTAACTTCGAACACGTTGCAGTACTTTGTCTTTTGCTCTTTCTATTTCGTTCTCTATTTCTATATACGCTTCGAACAAAGCTAGGGAAATTTCACGGCGGTGAAGAAATTATCGAAACTTTCCACATTTAAACTAGAGAGATAATCTGTTTATAGCTAAAAACATTTACGCTCTACTACCCAAGAATAATAATAATATCATTTAAAAAGTTGAATTGAAATAATTTTATAAATTAGCTTAGAAGTGCAACAAAAATGAACTACAATAACGTGACCATATAATTCGTAGATGTGCGTAGCTCAAAACTCACAGGTAGTTGATAAAGCGTTTGCGCTTGGAACTGTCTGAGCTGATAACTAGCGTAAATCTCGTAAATAAATGTGTTAACGTTCCAGCCGCATAGTTGGATAGACTTTACGAGACGATTTCTACAAAGACGGATAGGCCGGAGTCGTGGTGGTGCGTCTCCCCCTCTGTGCGATGGCGAAACGCGATTGCGTAGCGAATTTTGCTATTCACCAGAAAAATTAATCGACGTCGACGAAACACGTGCGCGATCCATACTCGCAGCATAATATACAAATTTACAAGCGTAACGAATGAAATTGAGCAAATGACCTTTGCAGAGCGTTCGCTCGAGCGAAAGACTACTATTACCCTCCCCCCGAATCGATATAATAGCCAGCAAAGCTTGATTTAACACTTCGCGCATACCCTCAACCACGCGTCAATGAGAAACCCTACTAAAGGCCTTATACTTGGGAGCGTTGGCGCACGACTAGATTATAGATATCGTACAACGTACGCCAAAAGGAGATGGCGGAGCCGGGGACGAGGCTTTTGACGATTCTTTCTTTCATTCTTCGAATAATGCGTGCGTATGGTTTCCCGCACAGCAGCTCGAGTCGCGCCGCACACAACGTATATATGATTCGGTGCGAGCCATATTGCCGTGGGTATATGATATTTCCAGCTGATCGGCGCCAGGAAGAAAGTCGTAAAGATTTTACACCGCGTGGCGTGGCCGCAGTGGCGCAATTTTAAAAGTTGCCGAATGAAAAATAGTTGGGGCAAACTAAGCGCGCGAGCGCAAGAATTGAAAAAGTTGCGCCCGAGTTTACAAAGAGAGCGCGAGATCGGGAAAAATTGTCAAAGTCAGCGAGGTGTCGAGCTCGTATCGATACTGTACCCGTCGGTGGCAACGGCGACTAGCTGCCCGAGAAACCGACAAAAAAAACTTTCCAACTCGCGAGCGAGCGAACGAACGAACGACAATATCTTCGGACACGAGGTGTTTTTTGCGCGAACGTTTACACGTTGGGTTGCGGGCGTATCTCGAGCAAGCGGTAAACCTCGAGAGCAACAGCGGCAGCGCGATTCATTTGCGAGAGAGATGCACAATGTTTTGCTCTCCCCGAGTGCCATGCGTACCACCTATGTATATATAGGACAGAGAAGCTCGTGGGCTGCTCGTTAACGTCCAATCCCCCCCCGTCCTTATGCGCTTTATGTGTCAGGGCTGCCGACTGTACAGCTACAGCTGCACATTCCCCGTATAACTACGCGGAAAACCGATGTTAATTCCGTCTCTTCCTCTCAGGAGAATAACGCACAATGCATGCGGCAGCTCTTCGTCAATCGCTGCAAGAAATAACCGTAGCGAACGCGCCCGAGCTCGTTTCTTCGGACCTCGGCAACTATTGTACGCCATGTGTTTTATAGCAATTATGTAAACACTCCAATCGTCCCGAAGTAATTCGAATAACTCGCGTTTAATATACTGTGAGGCTCCTTTTTTGTCGGTTAATCCGCGTGCTCGAGACAAGCTGCAATGAAAAAAAAACCAACATCTGCATCGAGCAAGGATCAACTGAAATAAACAAATATATAATACCATGGTCCACTTGATAGGAAGAAAGAAAGATTTTTCTGATGTTTCTTGAAAAGCCAATTAAAACTTTTTATTCGGTCCGACACACAGGAGTGTTTCAATTCTAACTTATCGATTACTATTCTTCAGTTTTAACTCGTTATGCAAAACTTTTCTTTTCGCTTCAAAGTACCGTTGGCTAGATAATTGCAATTATCAACATTACGCAGAGAAAGAAAGACTTATAGAGCTTGCGCGTCTATACGAAGAGAGCGCTTCAACTATATGCACGCATAAGCGCACGGGCGCGCTAGTCGACGAGTTTCGCGCAGTATTTGTTGAAAACCATGTGAAATTATATTTTTGTAAAATGAGTCGTAAATGCGAAAGATAGTAGAGACTATCGGAAAAATATTCTTTGGAAAAAAGGACGCATAACTGCAGAATGATCAAAAGAAGAGCAGCTCGACGAGATGACGTATTTGGTAGGGCAAAAAAGATATAAATTCTACGAAAGCAATGTTCCACTCGCTCTTCCATCCTTCATGAACCATTCAAGCGCCGACTTTGATATATATCTGCGTGCAGAAATTGATGTAATAACGTACTGCTCTTTACATTTACATTTATATACGGGCTCGGTCTCGATTGGACTCGGAAAAAGCTCGAGCCGCAGCGAGAGATCGTAAAACGAAGAGAGAAAGAGAGAGCACAGCTGCTTCAAGCCGAAGAATCGCAATTATTTTCACGCCGAGCTTTTAACCTCGGCTGGAATATAAAAGTTGGAAAAATTAAAAAAAAAGAAAAGAAAAAAAAGGAAAACATCTTGGTATAATCGCGTATACGTATATCGTCGCGTATTCGCTTTATACGCACAAAGTTGCAGCTCAGTGCGCTACACGTATACTCCTACTAGAGAGAGAGAGAGAGAGAGATATATAAGCGAGCTGTGCAGCGGGAAATATACATATCTCTCTCACTCTGCTCTCTGTGAGCCTTCCTCTCTTTAAAAAGTCATTAGGCAAGCTATTGTACAGTGTCCGCGTGCAGTGTTCATTACCGCTCATATAGAAAACTTTTTTGACTTTCTCATCCGATGCAGTGCAGCTGCTTCTCAAGAGCGAGTAATCCTTATATATAGCTCCTATCACGACTTGGTTATATCATTAGAGACGCGAGCGCAAGTTTTATATATGGGAAAAAGAATAATAGATATTAGACCAGAGAGTACGTAGCTCCGACGAGATTAGCTCCCTTGTAAGTCGTCGTAGCATGTATATAATCTCTGTCTGTGTATGTGTGTGTGCGCGCGCTGAGGTCGAGATTGAAAGAGTTGATGTCGTTATTATTATGATATGGATAAGCCTGGCGTTTCAGCTCGTATCGTGTTACACAGAGAAAGCCCAAAGTTCATTCGAAAACGATTTTGTACTAAACTTTGGCCCTTTAAAATACGTCTCTGATAGGATCGAGACAAGTAGTTAGAAATTAAAAGTTCTCTCTCTCTCTATGAGTGCAACTTGGTTTTATGTTTAAATGAAAAATTTTCGCCATAATCGTAAGCCATTTTATTTTGTAAGCGACCATTAAACTTGTCGAGCTCTAGACTGACGATTTTTTTCTTTTTCTTTTTTTTTTTTTTTATTAAATTTTTCCCCTCTCACGAGACACTGGAGCTTTGGAAACTCTTATTAGCTAATGAGCAAAGAATTATTTATAAACGTTGGTTCTTTATGGCGATACGATGCTAATTAATTAAGTTGTTGAGTACTTTTGCGAGGCAATGAATCACGACAAAAATGAAATCATAATTAATGATCAAAGGACGAACATCTTAATAGAGGTACAGGCGAGTATTTTGAATATACACATATTCACTTTTTGAAAAATTAGAGCAAAAAGCAGCAATTAAGAAACTTTAAGAATACCTTTGTAGAAGCTAAAACCAAAGTTACGGTCGCCGCTCAGAATCTTTCTTTTTTACGTTCGAGTGCAGTAAATCCTTACTCTACATGCATACAGGTACACAAAACAAGCGCGACTAGAAAAGCCAGGCCCTTATACGCTAAAAACGAATATAAAAATGAAGAGGTCAAGTGTCAAGGAGAAAAACTCGCCGACAAAGGTGTATAGAAACGACAGATTTTTCTCTCTTTGACAACGTTATATGTGTGCTTATATATAACAAAGAAGAAGTGTTCGTTGGCTGCCGCTGCTGCTCTCTTTCAGATAACTCTTAAACACCCAGCAACGGCGTATATTGTGTATCAAACGATGCATTAAACGGAATTCCTTCTCTTTTCTAAAGAAAATTCAAGCTTTTTAAAGCCAGACTAGAATTACCGCGTAGCCAGCACATGTACAAGCTAGATTTCATTTCTCCTCGAGCATGTGTGCGAGTGGTCGGTTGGATGTGTGCGTGTATGTGTGAGCGAGCTTTATATAGCCGGGATATCTCTTTTTCCCCGATGGGAGGCTATATTCAACGAGCAGAGAGATGCTATTATTATTTCCGCAACGTTATTTCACGCGCTGTCTATATGCAGCCCGATGTGCTTTTGCAACGCTGGACTTGTTTAGCCGCGTGCATGAGCGCGAATCGTATCTGAATGGAATTCATAATACCAGCGAGCCTGGGACTTTTGAAAATTACTCGAAGAATGTTATAAGTGCAGAGAGAGAGAGAGAGAGAGAGAGAAAGAGAGAGAGAGAGAGAGAGAAAGAGAGAGAGAGAGTAAAAAAAGAATCAGAGAATCGTTGAAGGCTGCTGTGCTGCTGCTCATGGCGATAGAATCACTTCTGAATGACGAAAGAAGAGCTCAGGGAGCCGCCGTGATAATAAAAAGAAGAAAAAGCTTGCAAGAAGTGGTCCACATATATATACTCTAGCCGATGTATATATAGATATGTTAGGTACTTTAATGCATTTTTATGGGACTTTAAAGTTTTTCCTCCTTATGTAGCACTGGTATGTCTCTCCATTCGCTTCGCAAGACGCGCGTGTGTGTATATAATAGCCAACTTGCCCGAAGCTCTTCAATCTTTTGATCTTTTGCCGCGACGCGACCATCTTCTTTTCTTCGATTGTTCCTTCGACTACTTATACGTGTGTTTTTCCGCCAATCCTATAATGGCTGATTCGAAAATCGTTGGATATTTTTTTCGTCCGATGACACAACCGCACGTCGATAAAAAACAAAGGAGTACGCGAAAGATTCTGAATTCCGCGTCCACAGCTTTTCTCGAGCGGAATATAAATCATTTTTTCAAAATGTTTTTCAGCGCGTCGTATCAAGGATATGAAGTAGGCCACGACCATCAATGAAAAATTCATGCATCTGTCAGAGCCGTGGCGTGAGCCCGCCCCCTCCGAAAAAAGTGTCGCCTTAGCTCGTGTGTGCGCGTATGTGCGCGCGCTGCGACGCGATCGAGCGAAGAAAACGACATTGCTCGAACAAACAGTCATCTTTCCTCGCTACCTTACAAGCTAGAAAGATAGAAAAAAAACGTGAAAAGAAAGGAGACGATTCTCGTTGCCAAGGCAGTTGTAAAAAAGAGTCGCGAGCATTTTTCTCGTTGCGATCCTCGTCGTTCGTTCGTACCACCCGACTTTTAATCAAATCGGAGGATCGGCAAAGTCTAAAACGAAACGTATACGTCTTATGAGCAGCGTAATCGTTCCGAAGGATCTTTTGAAAAAGTCAGCTGGCGCGTTCAGGGACCTATGCAATCGATTCTTCTTCTCTCTCTCTCTCTCTCTCTCTCTCTCTCTCTTACTCGCGCCGAAAACGTTATGTATCTTTGCGCTTATCCCCTCGAATACAGCGTGCGCCTGGAATCGCCAAACTTATTTAAGTTAAGCAGGTCTGATTCGATACGTCGATTCGTAGCCAAGTCAAATAAAGTTTGCTCACGGAGCTTCTGCTGCCGCTACTGTGTGCTCCACGCGCATTCCATGATATAAACCGTCGCCAGCAGAGAAAAACTTTCTCTATACTTGACACATATTCCATTGGGGGCGATTCCTCCCTCTCTCTTTCTTGTACACCCGAGCTTCCTTCGCTTCCCTTTACTCGTTTTTTTTTCAGCTCCGAGATAAGACCAGAGTTATTGTTTTATATCCGCACTACGATCGCGCGCAACTGGCCACTTATTTTGTAAGAGTTAAAATAGATAAAAAGATTGTACTGCAGCGGGTTCTGCGGGTTTCTAACGAGGCGTGTCGACTTTTACTTACTCGAAGCCATCTCAATTTCGTTTTCGCCCAGAAATTAAGCCCAGAGCACGTGTAAGTATATGAACACCTACAAAGAGGCTTTCTTTTTTTCACTCCGTTAGGCGGAATGCTATTTTTCAAACCCTAAATTAAAATTGTCCGTTTAGCGCATTTGTCAGGAAAGGCTACCTCAGACCATCGGTATTAAAAATATTTATCATCGTTCGAAGCACATCAATAACAGTTGACGAAATGACAGTCAATATTGGGACGGGCCAAACCATCATCCAGGCGATAGGCTACTACTTGGAAGCAATCGAGAAAGAGGCGCACTCATTGTATGTCGCATCATCTTATATGAGAACGGATTCGGGCATATTTGAATTTGTCCAGGTCAAGTGTGTGACCCATCGACTCAGTTTCCCGTGCAATATAACTCCAAAAGAAGCCTTGTTCACCGATATGGGTGGACGAGCAATTTTTCTCCCGAGAGAAATAGATATATCGTTATAATCCGATTCAACTCTAATATAGACCCTCGGCACAGGTACAGCGAATAAGGCAATAGCTGCAATTGAAACTTCAGAGATTTATTATTAGGTTGTAATTTTCTTCATAGTTACTAAAAATGGGGTTTGATAATCCCAGCTGCCCTTGTATTGCGTATGCATTTCTAAATACACGGTAGAAGTGTATACGCCATATGACAAGATTACAGCTGCAAGTAAGTTACTTTCTGGGCCAAGAATCGATTTTACGCGTTATATGCAGCTAGCCTAGGATCATACAAGCTTGTAGAGGCTGCGGAGCTCAGGTAATCTCCTTTGAGCATTTCTAGATTGGGCAAACAATCGAGAGGAGATCGACCTCCACACTTACAGGACCGTACATACACGTATGTATTACGTGTTACACGTGCAGCGCAGCTGTCAACAAGGCGCAGTTGCATTAATCACGTTTATATCACTCGGTTTCTCATGTTTATGTACTGTATATGGATACATAAATATATATAAATATATAGGTGCTGTGTAATAGACAACACTCGGCGCATCGATGATGATTTGTGAATTTCCCATCGTCAGATGTGAAAACGAAGAGAGAGGGTGTGTGTGTACGTGTGTGTGAGTGAGAGAAAGGGAGAGAGGGGGAGCACGAGCGAGAAGAGTCATCAATGCGAATATGATGCTAGCCGTGCTGCAACGGATGCGCGAGGAAAGCTTTTGATCGATGCGACGAACGTGCAGGGCTAGGGAATGTCAACGAGAGAGTAGCTGTGTACGTACGCGCGCCCACTACCATCCATCGTATTATGAATTTTTAATGCATGACTTTTGGGATTTTCAATTTAATGAATATTAGCCTGACGTTTCGAAAATGATGATGTTAATTACGAGAGTTCGAGGTATTAATACTGGAATATGTGTTTGTATTTGTACATACTCGTGATGAATCGGATATGTTTGTTTCAATAAAAAGGTCATTTTTTAAGCTTGAATTATGCCAAAATCTACCGACAATTAGTTAAATTCAATCCTTTTGCACGAAACTACCCAACGAATTTTTTTGAAAAAAAAAACTTGAAGCTCTTTAGTTCGGGTTACGCTCAAGTATTGAAATATCATGTAAATTCTCATTTTACAAAACTAGATATCATGTACCACTATCTGCTGCGTATGCTCTATAGGTATAGCAAGTGCAATGCGAAATCGTTTGATGACCGCAGTAGCAGCAGCAGTGGCTATTCTTTGACAATTCGCCTGCGCGTGTATATAATAAAAGCACGAGCTGTACCAAGCTACATCAGGAAGGAGAGAGAAAAAAAACAGACGCGCGCGCAGCAACTGTATTCAAACGTGAACTCGATTCATCGGTGCAGTTAGCTTTTGACCAGTTCGTTCGTATTTTCTTGTTTTCCGATTCACACACTCGGCAGGGATTTTTTTTTTCGTTCTTTCTCTATTTCCGAGCGCTGCTGTGCTGCAATGTGCTGTGCTATGTGTCACTGTGTGTCCGCAGCATATACATTTTAGCTGTTAATAGCTTTCACTATCGATTCCTGATCAAGAGCTGCTTCCCTTTGTCCTTTGCATTTCCGAAAACTTGCCGCAATCTCAAAAATACTTCCTTTATCGGGTCAAACGCGTACGCGCGAGCGAAACAGTAAAGCGAGGCAAGAATCCATGCGAACGGAAAAGCGAACGAGTTCGCGCCACCTCCTCTTCGTAATGACACGTTAATTTTCCTCGCAGTAATTGAAGTCGGGTGGCGGCACTGCGACTCTCCCCCTCGCTCTTTCTACACTCGCGCAGGCAAACTTTCTTTTGCGAGTGTCTGATTAAAAGGTAGTTTACACGGCTGCTGCACTGCGGAGCTGCGTATACGTCGTTTATAATTATCGCCTATGCTCACGACAGAGAGGGAGGAGAGATAGAGAGAGAAAAGGAGAAAGGCAGTGCAGTAGCTCATGACTCTGAATCTTCGATGAGCTTTTTATAATGGTCACTTTTTTGCGCTCGCGCGTGCCTTTTTATCGAAAAAGACGATGATAAACGTGCCCGTTAACTTGCTTAAGTACACGCCTTGACATAGCATGTTGCTTTTTAAAAAGTATTCAGAGCATCGAATTTCTTTCTCTTTTCTTCTTCAGCTTTTGAATTTTAATTAAAAGCTGTTTCTGACGTTTTCTACGAAAAGGATTTTGCGTATATAAATTATTATTTGGCAGTGCAGTCTTTAACACAGTGCGCAAGTTGGACTATTTTTTAAATATCTATCAGTTGATCGATTCGAATGGAATTGAAATAAATAGATAATCGCAATTACGGTTCTGTTAATCTCAGGAGGATAACACAAGAAGGCCAATCAATCGCAGCCAAGTATCAGCGAGCATCGTATCGAGGACCATTAAACTTTTCCGCTTCGGAGTTCTTTTCTCTCTCTCTCTCTCTCTCTACACACGTAGACAGACTCACGCATCGCAAGCAGCTTTATTCCTCGTACTTGTCTAAGCTTACATAGAGCAAAGATAATAATAATAATAATGACAGCGATAGCACAAGCGTACAAGCTCGCGTTCATAAAACTCGGCAACAACTATACACGAAGCCCTACTTATGCCGGTAAATTATATAGTATGCAAACTTGGAATTGCAACGCAGCGATGATTTCTCGTCTCGATGCTATATAGTACGAGTAGATCGCTCGTTATTAGTTTGGAAATTTTTTATGAATATAACGCCTAGCCTGCTAAATACGTATGGAAATTAGCATAGAGGACTCGCGCGTAACGATATAGTTTAATAATAGCACGACACACACCAGGTACCCACGGCTACCTGCGCGCTCGTACAATATACGCCGCGTTTATGCTTTGACCAATCTCGTAGCGTTGCCACGTATATGCAAACGCACATGCGGATGCGACGACGGCGAGCTGCTGCTGGCTACAAAGCCGCACCGACATACTAACCGCCTGCGTATTATACGCGACGAGGCATCTCCTTTCATTGCGTTATCGCTGGCAATCAAGAGCAGCACAGGAGAGCCTTCCTCGACTCAAAGTATCTATCAAAACTATACTCGCTAGATGTACAAACTCCGAGGCGAAACGCACTTTAATCGTATCGGGTTTGCCTGAGAATAATCGCGCGGTATATCGCAGCAAGCGTCTAATATCTCGGATGTGTACGCTAGTGCACTTCTTACCAACAGTTCCCGGCCTGTGCGCTGCACTGGCAGCTTTTGTGCAACTGGAATGTTTGATAAGATGCGTGTATATACGAGAGCTGCGCTGCAACGCGCCAACTATGCTACTGTTCCCCTATACACATATATATGTATAGACATGCGCCCCCGCCTGCATGTGTTTGTGTGTGTACATACCTTGGGCACGATAAAGCAGATGGAGAGTATGCGATTTTCTTCGACAAAACATCGAGAGAGACTACACTGCAGCCATTGTAGGTATCGTGTATAGAGCGCTAGGAGCCGAGCTTTGATCAAAGTTAGGCTCGAGCAATGTCTCTGTGTAAGTGTGTGTCTGCTGCGCGTTGCGTGATTTTGCACGCCCGACCCTGTTTATATGTGTATGCACACTCGCGCGCTTATACTCGGCCGATTGTGTATACGTGAGTGTACAGAAGTGACGATGCCACCCTGAGATATTGTATGCAGTTTGTGTGTGTGTACAGCAGCGAGCAAAGACTCTGTGTCGTTGATGCAAATTGTACCTCCTTCCCTTGCCCCGGTATCCCTGTGAACGTGCTGTACGTGCGCGGAGGACGCAGTAGTACAAAGTGATTGAAATATTTCTTGGATAAACTTAAGCAGATATGTAGAACAAGGCTTGACGAGCGAGTGAACTACGAGACTGAAACTTTCGTATCGACCCCTGCTCCTATCAGTCTTTTACCTTTGAACTGGAGAAAAAAACGCGGAAAAGCTGCGACGCGACGCGAAAATTAAAAAATATTTTTGCCATGCTTTCAATGTAATAACTGCGCGATGACAACGTGTAATGGAGCACTCCATGAAGTTACAAAAAACGAGTAACGAAGCTTGATACAATTATCGATTTTTCAACCGGGCTTAGTGATTTATTAAAAAAAGAGGAAAAAAAATAAAACGGCGTTAGCGCTCGATGCAAAATGGATTTCCAGTTTTTGCTGCGCTCATAGTCACTGATACGTTCTCAGAGCTCAGCTGTAACCAATTTGGAAAACAACTTTGGAATTTCCCCATTATGAGTGTGCACAAGGCCTAAGCCACGCTAGCGCGCACCCAAGCCCTTGCGGTGTTGCTGCTACACGCGAAAAGCTAATGCAAAGTTGTACTCGCTGCACAAAATAAGATCGTACATGCCAGCTAATTCCGAATTCTGATAGAAATTACAGTGAAACTTGACGTGTACACAAAGCACGAGGTGTGCGTGTGTGAGTGTATGTGTGCGCAAGCCTCGCTATATATAACGTGTGTGCAATACATCCTCTCGGCGCCCTTCTTGCTTCGATGTACATAATAAGAGTAACAAATGCATCGGTTGCGCACACATACACACACACACACATGCTACAAGGGAAACTTCTTGTTCTTCTTATCGCAGCGTCGAAATTCACCATGCGTGCAAATTACCTCGTCTCGAACGATGCACACATATACCTCGATACAGCTACTGCGACCCGAGCACTCGGAGTCGCTTTAACGCGCCATTAGATTTTAATGACGCGAAATTGACGAGGAAAAAGCACGTCTCTTCCGACGCCGGACGAGACTGAATTTCGTCTTTCTTCATTAAGTCGCAGGCGCGGGCATATCCTTGCAATGCCTGTGCCTGATGCAGTCTGCATGTGCATGCAGCCACGCAACGTGTACAGAATGTATTACAACGTACGGCCACGTCACGTGTGTATGAATATTCGCAAGCTCCTTAACAGTTACCACATTATAGTTAAGACCCGCGGCGTAAGCCAAGGCGCCCTTTCAACGCACCGTCTCCAGCGCTAACACATGCCTGCTACGCCGGGCCAAATCCAGCAGCTCCTCGATAAACATGCTAGTCCCTTTGCGCGCGTCCCTTTACAAGCTCGTATAAGTGTTATTATTATTTCACGAGCCAAGGCGACTCGATAGCGATTATTATGCGGACGCGAAGACGTGTGTGCAGTTGCGTTGAGATGTTCGTGCTTGCGCGCCAGGTCAGTTTATATACACACTTGCGAGGCAAATATTTGCTCTGTTTAATTTTTGACTTTTTTTTTAAATCCTTCATTTATTCACCAGCTTACTTGGTCTTTTTTCAAACTGTTTCGACGAGTAGGGAAAGGCTTTAAGAATCAAGCGGAAAAAAGCAGCATGTCGGAAGCTTTTTTGTTTCCCGAAGCTCTGCCCCGCTTTTTTCCCCGCGCGTAGATATGTTGCGCGAATGTAATCCATTGAACGCTCCAACAGTTTCAATTCTTTTTCACGAAAAAGGCGTGTACGCATCCACGCACTGTAGTTGAAATTCGAGAATAAAAAATATCCGTTCAGAGGGTATAAAAGAGCGAAAAAAAATTAATGTATATTAACACAGAAGCATAAAATTAATCATCGTAAAAGAGAGCTTGTTGTGCAGTTAACATAGCCGAACAGATGAGAAAATACGAGGCATCGCCCCGCATGCTTCGTAAAGTTCAGTTTTACACCGAGCCTCATCATTATTCAACCATTATGGAGAAAGAGAGGGAACGAGCAAGCAGTGCCGAAAAAAAGGATTATCCTCCCATAAGCTTTGTAAAAAGTTTGCCCGGGGAAATTCGTAAAATCTATTCGGTTGCAAATAATTTACGATTCTTCGGGGCTTTTTTGAGGCCAAGATATAGAACCGATTCGGTGATGGTGGTGGTGGCGGCGACGGCGGAAATAGTACATGCCAGACGCGACGAGGATTATGATCGACGAGTGCGGGCTGCGCTATTTGTATGGAACTTTTAATTTAAATCTACATCACTATTCAGAGGACAAGCTGGAGTAGATGAGATGAGTCGACTGAATTCATTTTTTTTCATCTGGAATATGCTGATCAGGATTTTTTTTTCAATACGTACAAAATTAATAGTGAAATTCTAAATAAGAATTGAGGTTGTTGATATCTGCATTCATCAAAAAAAGCCATTGATTATAACAAAGAAAATCAATTGATGAAGAAAAGCATTGCTAACTGCTCTCACTGCAAAAATTATACGTTTCAATATCACATCCGGCTACTATGATGAAAATATACCCATCAATTATTTTCTTGCATATCAAACCCTTGTGAAAATTGCAATTTAATGCTTCACAAAATTATGCATCAATGCTCTATTTTTCTTTAACCTCAATTAGTTTGCAATACTAATGTAATCGGTTTATTCGCGTCAAGTGCGGAGTAAGAAATATCTATCTAAATACTTATTTGCACTCGAGGTATGATAGCTCAATTTATCATTCACGAATGATTATATAATGGAATCGATGTCAACAAAATAAGAGCGGTAAAATATCGTTGAGTAAAATTATTAGAAATAAAACAGTCGATGTTTTGCATGAGATGGAGAGGCGATAATTTAAAGTCTTTTACCGAGTGCAGAGGTCAAGAAACCTGCGAGCAGTCGATTAGCGAGTAGATATTTTTTTAGGACCTCTTATAAGGCATAAAAAAATTCAGTCACATTTTCAGCTCGTGCACACGTAATGTAATAATGTAGGTCGAATAAATCGTCGAGGCAAAACAAAAAGGCAGTCGCGCACGACAGAAAATGTATGTCAGCAATGTGTATACCTGACGTCGTAATTCAAAGGGTAAACGATCGAAACAAATTTCTCTTTTCGACGTAGCGTTCTCATCTTTTTAAAATCGCAATGGCAGCTAGCTCTCAATGTATGCTCGCGTACAAAATATAAAACGATATCAGAAACAATAATCGTTCACTACGGTATAGCGAAAGTCCAATGCGCATGGCTCGTGCATAACTTAATCGTTTTATTTATTCACCGGTAGGGGCAAAGCTCTCGCGTCATTTTTCCATGAATGAAAATTCACGGTAACTTTATACAGCAGCAGCAGCAGCAGCAGCAGCTACGAGGGCAGTAGTATTATATGCGCTCGCGTATCGTTTACTGATAAACGAGCCCGCGGAAAAGGCGATTTGCCTAAGTCTCTCGGTGGAGCTGCGTGTGTGCCTGATTTAGTACGGCCGATTTATCGAACGTGCCACTCTCTCTCGCCGTGCATGGCGTGCCGAGGAAAAATAAAAGCCAGTCCGAAACTCGTGCGCGTACACATACATACATAAGCGAGCTGCGCCGCGGCCGCACGTGTATAAAACAAGATGAAGCTCTATTGCACGAGCACGGCACAGAGCGAGCCGCCCAGAGATAGTATGATCCTTACAAATACCCGCGAAGCTTTCAACCTCGCGCGCGCCCGCTATACATCGAGTATTTAGCCTAAACTTCGTTTGGCAATTTCATTTCGCTCGCTTATTCGCCGACTTTGTGTTATATAGCTATAATGCGCCCCTGAATCTGTGCCACATATAGCCCGTGTATATAGCAGATTTGCCAACTATTAGATTTTACGAGGCAGAAATAATAACGTTACAAGTGCGCGAGTCGTACTTTATTGTACCTCTGCGAAACATTCGTGTAACGCGTCGATTCACCAAATATCAATGCTCGTATGCGACGATACTTTTGCTTTCATTTATATTTCGTTGTTTTCATTGTAAATGCAAAAAATCGCTTACCATTAAGTAGAACGACGAAAGCGACTATGCTGGACAGCCGAGTAGCTGAGCTGAGCGCGCCAATCATTTTCCTCTTTTTTCAGCGCAAGAGAAAAAAACGGCGCACCTATAGCGTATTGCTGCACGTCACATAATAAACGCACCGATATGTTTTTTCTTCTTTTGCCTTGCCACTGCGCATCAAATGTCCATCACTGAAACAATAATTATAACATTATCATGATGATATGTGCAGAAGAGGGATAATATCAAATATCGCATGCTGAAAGCTTCGAGTCCGCAGTCTTCGAGAAAACAAGCGTAATTCGAGATAAATCTCGCTGTATGCGTCGTCGTCGGCCCGATGTGTACCAAAACTACGATAAGCCTGAAATCCCGGAACTTATCCGCAGCAATATGTGGGTACCAATTTGGCGACTCTTTTACGGCCGAAGAAAGGTAAATATTATTGCCTTAGGCGCACGAGCAATTTGTATTAAGTTGAGCGAGTCGCAAACAAAACTCGTATTCTCAAAGCTCAAATTAAAACAAACGCACGCGCGGCCGCGCGTCTCTCTCGTCATCTCGATCGATTTTTTTATACCCAGCTCGGCAGCCGCCGCCGCTGTTCTTGCTTTTTCTATGAAAGAAAAACACGAGGAAAAAAGCCCTGAGCAAGTTCAGCGCAAAAATGACGATTAATATTCGCGCCAAGTTTCTGTCACTATCTCTTCTGAAAATAAAAAAAAAGTATAAACTCTCGCGCCAGCTGATATGTATATCACACATGCACGCGCTGTGCCCCGACAACCTAATAGACCTGACGCGTCCCCAAAACGTGATAGTAATATAACGCGTGCGCGCGACCTCTTAACTTATATACAGCTCCCCGCGACGTATATGTGCTCATATACATATATGCGCGCGAGCAGTCGGTCGTTTTTTTTCTTTTTGCTTTCACTCGTCGTTTCTGTCACTTTTTTCCATCTTGTAACGTCGTAGTCGTCGTCGTCGTCGTCGTTGCACTGCAGTCCCGTAGGAATCTCCGAGAAGGGAGTAATTTATTTAAATCACGCACGACTGCGCGCGCATACACGTCGAAAACACGTATATAATCCTTCTTCGGGGCATATGTAGATATACACGGCGCGAGTCTTAATATAGATAGACCAATCGTCGTCACGAGTGCAGAAATCAGTCTCAGTTTCTCATATGTACTGTTTATACGTAATTTGCATACGATACGATTTTTACGTACTTTAATTATAACATATCCAAACATTTACATCGTACATTTTGTATATTCGAGATAGGGTATCAGTATCAAGTTACGTTTGCACAACGATCAAATGAGCACATTGTATACTCGCGCAGCCTATATACAAACAACTTCATATATATGCTTCATTAGCCATACGGCAATGAGAAAAAAATAGGTTCAATGCAAAACTCCATGAAAATTGACTGGCACTCGTCGTCGAGTATAATAATACCCACTACATCCAATACATTGTTTTTTTTTTAATAAAGCTTTTTTTCTCTCTCATTCTTGAAGCCCTATTATTTTGACTTGGCGCGGCTCAACCCCCACCCCCGACCCCTTTCACATGCACACACTTCTTTTCTTTTTTGAGCGTAAACAAAAGGGCGTTACAAAATACACCCTTCTGAATACATACTTCTAAATTAATGGATCTTTATAAGACGCTCCATTAGCGCTATGCGTGCGCTACACTTTTTTCTTCGAGTGTTTATACTCGACAGACGTTCGGATGATTTTCGAGCTGCGTGCAAAGTGTGATTGATGCCTCGCGAGATGCACTGAAATGTGTGATACGCTCGAGACTCGCAAGCTTTTGCTCTTCCCGGCTTATTTTTTCAACAAATATTTCTTTTGCCTTCTGTAGCCGTAATATTATTGTTCCGTTTGTCCTATAAATAAAGTCTCTATGCTTGTGGATCTGCTACGAGAATATAAGCACGCATCGAGCCGTTAATAATACATTGTATTTTAATTATCGTGTGCGTACATGTAAAAGTAATCTACGCTACTAACATGAATCGATTGAACTTTTAAAATTGAGTACATTTCGAATTACGAATATTCATTAATACATTAAGCTCCATTAAGGGAAAACTTTCCGTTGCAAAAAAATCAAAGTTCAAGCGCAGATTACGGAAAGACAAAAAAATAATTAGAAGAGTTCGTTGAACAGAGAATCGGAGATTTCAATTATATTTATATTATAAAAAGTTCAATTTTCTTGGCAAAAAGAGAAGCGAAATAGCTCGAGGATGTATTGAAAACAAAGGCAGTAGCTGCATTGGAGCGTCCAAGATCAAACGAAGTCAGCTTCGATCCGTGTGATTGAGAAGAAGCTCGACAACGTCACGTGGTTGTAATATATTTTACGAGAAATTCGCTTCGAGCGATTCATCTTCGTTATAAAGTATAAAAAATATAACGTTTGGACTGTAAAAGAAAAATGTTTAGCCGCACTCTCGTTTGCAATATGTAAGAAGCCGATGATATTAGAGACCATTAGGCCTCTTAGAGCTATGCAAATTTAAAGTACCGTTGGACGAACGCCTGGACAAATAGTGCCCGTGACACCCTCGAATTAAAGAAGGCGAAAAATGATACCGCGAGTGTTGGTAACTGTAGACTTTATGCGCCGTCTCGAGTGCGCTGTACAATAAGTACATTGTCAATCGATATTTATGTATATGTTGAGCGCGAGTATTCTTTTCCCGCTGCGAAGGATATGTTACCGGAGTCGATGAACTTGCTCGTAAACATTTAAGGAAATTATACACCGTCGTCGAATTGTTTCCAAACGCGCAACAGCACTCGATGTTTTGTATGTTTTAATAGAAAATAAAAAACATTCCATGCGCAATAAAATATTTCTTTTCTCTCGTGAAATAATACGAAACACGAACGACGACAATAAATAGGAGGGATGCATCGAGTACGTATAAGCAAAAAGCTTGGATTTTATGTAGAACACATGACCGTAATACATGCTACAATACACAAGTGCGCGCACAGACATAGACAGACAGACAGACACACACGCGCACACAAAGTCGAACAAATCTTGCATTGGATAGAGTTCGTACTTTTTTTTCTCCTCTATTTCTCTGCTATTTGTTTGTTTTTTGCCTCTATATCTGTGATTGGTCCGATTCTACGGGTCAGCGCGCACGTAGCTTACAATTCGCACGCAGGCAGCACGCGACATTGTTCGACGTTAAGATGGACTTTGTAAAAGCGACGTATTTCGAGCTTTGATGGATAACGTCGCTTGGGACGTGAACGGGTCGAGCCGAGCCCGCACACGGGCGAAAAATAGGGATTAATCGCGGGGCTGAATCGAAGCCGCTGCCGCTGCTGCTGCTGCACGGCCAAATGGACAAGTAAAACGTGCACTGCTGCAATGCAGCCTTTCACTCGTTGCCTGCCGAAAGAATAAGCGGACGGGCTTCATTACCTAGCCGCGAGTGGCAATTGCAGCTCGTGCGGCGGCGGTGGCTGCGTATATAGTAGTAAGAGCACATATACCTCGTGCTGTGCGCGCCATATTAACAATGGAAAAAGGTATATAGAAGAAACGAGCTACGCCATGTCGGAAGAAAGAGAGCGTAAGAAAAAGCATAAGGGAAAGAAAGAAACGCCAGAGAACTTTTGCGATAAACAATCATTCGTAGTCTGCTTCATTAGAACCTTTTTCCAACTTTTTCCTCTCTTTCCTCCCTTTTTCTGTCGAGTGTACCTACTCCACGTACATTATCATCACGAGAGTCTCGCGGGCATAAGTATACAAACTTATACCGAGGGAATCGTAAAAAAAGGTCGTCATTCGTTGTTTCATCCGTCACGCAAATCTTGCCCCCGAAAAAAATCCGCCACTATTTTTCTCTGCTCCTCTTTCCCTTCTCCTTTTTCCGCTGCCTCTCGCTCTTCGATAAACAAGAGAGATACAAAAAAATATCTACTAGATTCTTTGGCAACGCGCCAACGTTTTTAACACTGACTTTTCAAAAGAAAATATCATGATGTTCTTAAAGGTGTGTTTTGTGCGATACAGTATCATCGTTTTTACTAATGCAGGGCGTATGTGTGTGTGTGTGTGTCAGTGACACGTTCTATACTGTTTCGAGTGAGAGAGAAAAAAGAACGTTAAAAACGCGAAAGCAACGCTTATACCTATTGAGAGGGAGCGAGATATACACAGCTAGCAGCAGCAGCATCTACTCAAACAGTTCGACGGAAGAGGATGACAAGGCGATGACAATCGAATACAATAGCCCTGATAGTTCGCGCAGGCTCTTTTTAAACTTTTACCGAGTTGGCAATTTTTTTTCTTTTTTTTGTTAACGAAGCATCGCTGCGATGCTGCTCGGGTGCGGGTCGTATATATACACAGGCATACCTACGCGCGCTACATACATTTTCCGAACATCCTGTTTTCAGATCCGATTGTATAACATCGTGCGCTATATCGCATGTATCGCGGCGCGGCGGCCCCTTTTCAGCAGGTGATGCGAGCGCCGCTACCCACTTAGGCGTCGTTAAACGACGATTCAGCTCTTCATTTGCATGTTCTCGATAAGAGCTCGGCGCGCGTCAAAGCTGAAATTTCATTATTGCGCGGCTCTCTGGCTTTAAGGCCTTCGTGAAAATTCATTTTTTGCAGCGTGTCTCGACAGGTGCGACTGGCGAAGATGACAAATTTTTCCATTTTGCGGTTTCAAGACGTCACACTGCTCCGCGGCTAAGTAATTTCATTTACGCTATACGCCATTCTCGTCGTTGAATTATTCAAAATCATATTTGCGCTCAAGTTATAGATATTTTATTAACACGCCATGCGACTGGGACTCAATGTGGTACTTTGCTCATAGCGTGTTTAAAAATAGTCAGTTACGCAGCATGTGCACGAAACAGGTGCTTCGCTGCCTTTTCGCTCGAGCGCAGCGAGAATAAAAAATACGACCAGTGGATAATATACCTGCTTCGCTCACTAGTTGCGTAATTGACTATTTTCACTCGGTCTTACATGTATCAGTGGATTAAAAGCTCAAACATCGATCAACGATCATGTGCTGTGCGCGTGTAATCACCCGATGGACAAAAAAAAGTTTACAATTTCTACAAATGGTCGAAATAAAAAAAATCAATAGCTCTCTTGGGTGTAAGAAAATGAAGTATAAATATCAGTCTATATAAAATCTCGATCTCGATACGCGCGAGTTTTATTACTCATTAAGGTTTAGATGACCAGGATGACGTCTCGAGGCATTATGCTCCAAGCTGTTAAAGACTCGGCCTGGTACACGACCCAAAGTCACTTTTTAATAGAAAAGCAGGGCTCTTGCAATTTGTCAAGTCTCTGCAAAAGTTAAATCTTTATTAGCGAAGATGCAATCTATACACGTCTCAATGAGTCTGCGCAGCGATCTCGCGTGAGAGAGCTCGTTACGAAAATTCGCGGTGTTTCAGCCGCCCGAGTGATCTCGTGCGCTGCAGTATAACACACACTTTTTACACGCGAGTATAAAATTAGTTGGAAAATATTACTCTTGGCAGTTGGCTCGGAAAGGCGCCCGAGCGCTATGATCAATCGTCGGCAGGCATCATCGAGCGCTTCGAGACGAGCCGCGCAATTCCGTAAGAGCCTGTGCGATCCGTGGCTTTCGTTCTTAAAAGCACTTGGGCGTCGAATTCAAAGATCAAACGGTTTACAGCGCAAACGTACGTGTGCGCGTGACACGACCAACTAATAGGATCCGTATCCGTCGCGAGCTATCGGAGGGTTGTCGACACTCGGCGCGGCTCGAAAATAAAGCCCGCCTGATATTTCGCGGCTCAAATCGTCGTCTTTACACCGGGCCACAACAATGAAAGGCTGTATATCATAGATGATTCAAAGTGGACTAGTGGATAATACAGGCGGTCCAGGAGAGGGACAGGAGAGACGAGTGCACAAAAGCTCGGGAGAACCCACCTCGTGTCCGGCTGCAGACACCGCAGCAGCAGCAGCTAAGCTGATCACTCCAACGTCTATGCAACGAGCGGCAGTGCGGGTGTATACGAGTACGCTGTATATATATATCTACACACTAACGAGGAGCACAAACTCTATTCACGCACATCGAGGTCAACGCGCCGTCGACGTCGCTGATGCCGTGGCACAACGGCATCGTCAGCAGCAACAGCAGCTGCAACAGTGGCATCGTCGTCGTTATCTCTTCTGGCTTATATCGTCGCTTCACACGATCATCGAGCGACATGCATAACACCACTAAGAACTGCTTGTACAACAACAGCAACAGCAACAACAACAACAACAACAACAGTAGCACACTTTCGGCCTAGGAACAACAATGATACAACAACAAGAACCGCTGGCAAAATCAACAACAAGAAGCAACGGCACTCGAGAGATGCTCCTCGTCAGCTGTCACGTCACGATCATCGTCGCGCGCGATCTCGGCGTACCGGTAACACCTGGCCAGCATCTTCCTCTTGCGCTATTTTTTCTATACGTATCTCGGTGATTCGATGCGAACGATCAAGGCTCGTGTATCGCTGCTCTTGCCTCGTCCCAGCGCGAACCTGTCAACGACATCGCTGACGGGCGCGCGTCAACGCACCGACACGACGCTTAGTTGCGTCACAGCCAGTCAAACTCGAGCACGAGTAAATATGCAAGCGAAATACGACGCGCACACGCGATCGCGCGCACACACTGTATCGATATGTTTTTGAACGCAACGGGGTTGAGACACGCGGGAGTCGCGAGTCACACGAACGACAAGATTCTGGCGCGGAGAGAGAAAGCGCGGGAAGGTCGTCGGGCGCGAGCAGCAACCATGCAGGCCGCGAAGCACTGGCGGACTGAGGACGTTTCGGCGCACCGGCCGCAGCGCCCCCCCCACTCAGACGACCTATGAAGCAGAGAAGCGCCACCGACTACACTACTGCTATACTACCACTAGCGCTACCCTACCCACTGCCACCTTCATCCCCGAGCCCGAGACCCGAGTTCACCCGACGATATATATACACGCCTGTGTGTATACTGTGCAGATGCACCTTACGCTGGGGACGCGCTACGCGTGATGCTGCTGCTGGAGGTACTGGTAGTGGTGGTGGTGGTGGTGCTGCTGCTGCTGCTGCTGCTGCTGCTGCTGATGGTGGTAGTGGTGGTGGTGGTAGTCACTACGTTGGTAGTGGTGTCAACCCTCTGTATGTACGTTTATATAGCTACGTGTGCAGGTATATATGCGTGCGGGCGACGACTGATATATATCCGCACTTGGCGCCAACTCTGTGCACTGCTGGCTTGATAGCGCTCGTCCGTGTGCGCCGCGGCTGTTAGACCACCCTCGGAATATACCTGTAGACTCCCTCGAAGCTGCTGCCGCTGCACCACTACTTTTTTCTTCGCCTCTCCCCGTGTTTTTCCCGCTCTTTTTTTTCTTTTTTCTTTCTTTTTTCCTTTTTTCTTTTTGCTTTTTTTTTGCTTAAGCGCCGAGCTTTCGCGGAAGCTGTATTACGACAGAGCCGTGAATTTCATTTATGGTTTCCTATGGATACGCCTCCTTATTTGCCTGCCGCTCCTCGTTGCTCGAGAAAATATTTTAATTTTTCATCGAAGCAATTTCGGCCTTATTGAATTTTCATTTTCCGCCTTTTTTTTCTCTCCTTCCATTGCGTTTCCGTTTATACCACATATTCGCGTGTTCGCGTGCTCGAAAAGTAGGCAGGGATTTTTCGGAAAATGGCTCGCAACAATTTCAGTGAATCCAAGTATATATATATAAGCAAGTGGAAAAAAGGCAGTCGAGGAAGCGGCCGAGCAGTGCCCATATATATACCTGCTCCGGCACACAAGTATGCGGTATCTCACTTTCATCTGACGGCGAGGCAAAAGAAAAAAATGATTTTCGGCACACGTAGAGCAGTAGCGATACACACACACGTAGAAGCGGGCAGAGAGCGGTGCAGCTAACCGATAGAGATTTATAAAATTGAAAGGTAGAGCCAGGATCAAAAGGTACTCAATAGCCTCGCTCGAATACGATCTGCTCTTTCTCTCTCTCTCTCTCTCTCTCTCTCTCTCGTTCTGTCTGCTTGCCGCCTCGTACACGCGATATATATAGACAGATCCGAGTCCGGGTCGAGCAGCGGCGGTGGCGCGCGGTTATTGTCGGTTTCGCCAAACTATACAAAAGTGCGGTATATCGACGAATCGACCCCTCTCGCTCCCAGTAATTCAATAAACGCAATGCATGTACATCTCGCGCGTATACCTATGCAGCTCAGACTAACACACACACACACACACACACAGATACATGCCCATAGTATAGTACACACTATACAGAGAGAGAGCCAACTCCCAACGCCCGCAAACACTTTTCGCACAAATGGCCCTATAGTCTATTTACTCGAAATGTATATGTACATAGGGCTTCGGACTGTGTTCAATACACATACGACTAATTTGTGCCAGTTTGATAAATGTGCCTTCATATAGGGGCGAGTTACGCAAAACTTGGCGAAACATATCGCCTAATGCTCTGCCTCTGTCCTATACCTGTACAGCGTATTTGATACGTTTTTATTTTTCATCCGATGTAATCTGACTGAAAAAAGCGAGTAAATAGCTCGAGCTGGAAAATGTTGCAACTATGTCGGCCGCTTGGGTTTTAGTTAAATAAAAAAGACCCTCGAGCTCTTGAAGAGTAATGAAGCAAAAATTTGGTAAACACAAGCTCGTCATACATCTTTTACAAGCCGAGCTTTCGATCGGTTTTTCAGACCGATACATAAACGAGCATGGAAAAAGTGTTTTCGTGTAGCAGCGACTGCAACAGCAACAGCAGGCCATGCGAGCGTAGCTTAATCGGGGCTAATATAGGGACGAAAAAAGAAAACATAGTGCGGCGCGGGCGACAAAAAAAACTGCGCTGCCTGCGCGCAAGAAACTCGTCGCCGTAAACTGCCGCCGCGCCGAGCTGAAAATCAATTGACTCGCATGTCAAGTGCACCGAGTGCTCCATGTGCAGTAAAGTACTGCGCGCGCGCGTATATATGTAAATGATCGACCGTTCGGGGCGTTTTGCTAAACGCGCGCGCCTGTGATCCGATAAGCTTCGAATCGAGTGCTGTACCTTTTTTCCCCGTGTATACCTATGCGATGATCGAAAATGGCTGCATTAATTTCGATACTCACGTCATCGTATTATACTTGCATGCGCCCGAGTCCAGTAAATTTTCAGCGATGCTCATAAAAAAGGAAAAAAAAATCAAACCAAGAGGTGATCATAAAGAGTTTGTCAGGTGATCGATGTAACGGATTTGACGAGTGAAACAATGATAAAATTTACATGTCCGCGTAAATTGTTTCTGCTTTTGATGATACCACGCGACCGAACGTGTGGATTGGGTCGAAACGCTTCGCCTATTATCAAAAACAAAATGATTTTGCGAAATAAAATTGCACAAAAAAAACGGAAACACTCTAGCTTTATGCTTCAAGTTTTCGTAATAAACTTCTAGCTCGAAACGCCATTGCTATCGAATCGATGAGAAATTTTATTAAACTCCGATGTATAGAATTTCATTGAAAAACACTGAACGAAGTTGTCCAACAATTTAATTAAGATGATCATGACTGCATCAGAGCAAGTATTCTAGTTTTCGAGTTGAGAGAAAAAGTCATTATCAAGAATCGTCAGCTATGTATACGCCGTTGCAGCTCCGGAAGCAGCTCCACGACAGCTTGCGCGCACAAACACACACACACACACACACACACACACATACATGTACACATCTACAAAGAATATCGTAGGAAGAGATGATCAAGGAGGTCCGCTTCTCACTACAGCGCCTCGCTTAATTACTAGTTATATCCAGTGAGCGAACTCGGCGGCAGCAGCAGCAGCAGCATCAAATAGCAAGAGTTTCCAGCGCGCAAATGTGTGTGTGTGTGTGTGTGTGTGTGTGTGTGTGTGTGTATGTGTATGTTTGGGTGTGTGCGCGGGTAACGTTTAGTTCTTGCTCTCGGGGAACTGCCAACTTCGCTCACGGAAGATTATGATGAGACTGAGATACGACTTAGCTTTGGCCAACTCGGGGGCGAGGCGGAGGCCTCGGAGAGAAAACGGAAGTGTATACGTCGAGAGAAGCACATTGCGGTTCTCTATATCGACGCCAAACTTGTCTATACGCGAATGCGTGCACCTATATCTATAGCCAAAGTGTTTATTGTTCGTTCGAGTATGATAAGGACTTGCACACAGCTTTTGAAATGCTGTATCGCGTGCGAGCGCCCGCCTGCTGCGACGCACAAGTGCCCCGACTTCGATATAGATAATGCTCAACAGTTGCATATTTAAGCTTACCAACGACGAAACTTCTCATGCATGAACCAACTGTCCGGAAAATGCTTCCAGCTATCCTCCCTAATTATTTATATCACTTACCGAGTCGTAGAAACTTGACAATGTTTTGCCTCTGCAACCTTGAAAGAACACTTATGTCTACAAGAAATTTAAACCCACTTCATAGATAATTCAGACTTTTTATCGTCGCTACACTTTAATATACAAAGAAAAATCAAACTCATTCCCTATCAGGATATAATTCGTCAAAAGAAAATCGCTTGCAAATTTGATTGCCTAATTCCAGCACCTTGGCCGACAGAGATTTTTCAAAGCTCGGAGTCATGCTGTCGATGATCTCTTGGCGATTAGTCGCCAGCACTTGGTTGATGGCTTGTGTCATTGGACTATCGTCGCTTGACACGAAATTCGCAGTGTAGTCCGTAATCTTGATCTTCATTTTCATCGACGTCCAGTACATCATGACGCGCCCTCGGTGATTTACTTTTTTGAACAGCATCCGTGCTTTCACCAGAGTATTCTCTGTATGGATCATTTAAACGAGAATGAAAAATAGATACTTCCCTGATATAGCTCATTAATTTACCTGTAATTAGATCGATCGGTCCTTTCTCGTTGATTGGAATGAGTATTTTAGCCTTTACTTCGTAATTGGATTTGACATGAATTTTTGGAAAAACATACTCGATGTCAACTTTTCCGCTCTCTAAATCGACGTTCATGAGATTTATCTTGAATTCACTGAGACCACCGAGCGTGACGTTAGTTGCGTAGGCATGGAAATTGTCAATGTCTGCCATGACAAGATTGTCGATTCTGATTGGTTCGATTGACGACAAATCAAGTTCGGGTACACCCGTTTTCAATTTTGGCATCAGGTCTAATGTAGCATTTATCACGCATTGGTTTAGTTGAGGATTGCGTCGTCCACATATTTTAATCGATTTTGCTAAATAAACAAAAAAAATGTATTAAGGGTCAAAAAGTTTATCGCTCAATAAGATAATTGTCGTTTCAATTCAAAGTTCAGAAGAAATGATTTGAGAAACAACTCTTCAATGGAAAAATTACTACTTACGAACATCTGCATTGATAAGTGCGAGTATTGTCACAAAGCAGATGAAAACTGCTATTCTGTGGGCCATATTGACTGTTTGACTTTTAGATCCACTATGAGACGAATCGAGTCACGAGTTGGTATTTAGCATCGGTAGGCGATTATGCATAGAGCATAAGAAAAAATTATGACGTACTTATAGACACTGTCGCGTCTGACAAGTAAATGTTATCTTATGTTCTATTTACGACCACTTCTTATGCAGGCAAAAAATTAATCAAGCTCACTTGATACAGATACCCAAGTATGATCCAAAATAATGAGTTCGAGATCTTTAATCGTTTTTTTTTGCTTCCGCGTTTCAAGAGGTAGAATCGTAATATGTTAAGCAATTGAATTGATGCAATTTTTTGTGAAAATTGATTTATTACTTCAAGTGAAATTCAGAAACCATGAACTTATCTAAATACTTTTCTTAGTTGCTTTTAAAAGGTCTGTCCATATTTTCGCTTAGTTAAGCAAGCATTATTTTTGCTCAATTTTTAATTGATTTTTTATGTAACATTGACCCAGCGCAGAAAGTATTGTTTTGAGCTCAGAAGCAAAAGCGTTCTTAAATCCTATCTCATTAACATAGGACTAAGTTACCTTGTTGTCTCTGTGTTCAAAACAAATAAGACCAAAACTTAATACCAGTTTTTAAATAATAAAGTTTTGTTAAATATAAACGGTTCATACAAAAAATTTTTTTAAATGCTTTTGTGTATAATTAAATCGTAAATAGTAATTATTGAACGAATATACGGAAAAGAACGAAAATAGGGACATATCCCTTACTTATGTTTGTTTTTGTTTAAATTCCAACTCAATATAGTTTATTTAAATATTACTCTGGGCCAGGCTATTATATCGACTCGATAGCAAGAATTTTCATAACTTTTATTTTACCTTTTATTATAAGATGAAATAAAATTTTTTATCAAGTTATGTGAAAGAGTTCATAATGATAGAGTTTTCCGATGGTGACATTAGTTTTCAGAAACTGGGTCTCCGTAAGCAATCAATAATTGTAGTATATAAAACGTTGTGGCTTTTTACTTCCACGTTTAGAGAGCTGTAAAATATCCAGATCAAAAGGGTAGCTAGATCAAAAAATCTCGCGTTTCCCCTTCGGAAATAATTATGAAAAGAAGGACCTGATCAATATTCTTCGAAATGTAAATACGATAGAACGAAAGTTTGGTCAATTTTTAATGTCTAGGTTGGCTTCTGTAAAGTGCATCGAAAAAAGCATAAACAGACGCTATGATTAATATACCATCGCCAAGATTACGATCACCCGCAACTTCGAAGGAAGATACTGCATTAAAACTACGCACGCTGCGATGGTCGAATTGAGGTGGAGCGTTGAGCACCCGTGCTTCAAAATAAATGACGCGTGCCATAAATATAATACCTGTAAGACAGAAAAATAAGATATCGCTAGTTTTTTACAAAAAAGTTAAGATTTTCTACGCATTGCGTCGATTTGACGTCCGGCATCGAGAGTTATTATAAGTCGCACGCGCTGAGAGTGTGGGTTCGTCGTAGTCTTTCGCTTCGACTTTCCATGACGTAGGTAACGACGGTACTTATTCAATATTTGCAATGATCATTGCAGCTTGTCATTTCGCTTTCTGCAGTCTTACAGACTCTGGTACTTGTCTATTATATTATATCCACCAACTTTTTTCCACCTTTTTGGTATCTTTTTCGTTTAAAATTCATTTAAATACGATTTTAATGAAAAATAATGATGGAACAATAACACAATTACTTTAAAAATTTTACTTGGCACGTTGTGAGTATTTTTTTGACATGAATATTAAGTGAGTCGTTTTTAATTGCGAATGACCAGCATGTGATCGTGGAAATTCACAGTGAATACATACACGATGGAAAGCAGAGAGGACACGTTATTTATAACTTTTTGCGCAATATACAATAATTTTTTAAGTGATCACTTCATCAAACTTTATCATTCTTCAGGGTGAAGGAAGAACCGAATCGACACTTGACCAGATGCAAGCGAAGATTATATGTTGGATTCGGTGGACTCTGGCGAAACTAAAAACTTTGAAACATTCATATTTAAATCACAAGTGAGTTCAATGTTTTGAATTATGTAGTTTCTTTGATATAAAAAACTATTATACAATTTTAATTTTAGATAAAACATGCATATGAGGCTGTAGCGTTACAAAGATATTAAATCTGCATTGAATACTATATTGGCAACCAATTCCAAATCTGAATATCAAGTTGTCCTACATATTGTAAAAGTATAAAACTAAATTCACATCAATTACTTCATCAAAAAAATCATATCATTTTGATGAAAAAAGATTTCGGTAGGGTATAATAACTGTCAATTCCATGTAAATTCGCGATTAAAAGTTTTGATGAATATAAAGAGGTTAAAAGATTTTAAAAAACGACTCAAACCAAATTATCTCAAGAGTGTGAAATGTGAAAAACTAATAAGCAAGTCTAAAGATAAAAAGTAATAAGCAAGTCTAAAGATTACACTTATTGAAACAACATGTGAGAGCATGGAATTACATGAATGTGAAATCTGTTATACATCTTTTGAGCATCAGTATAAACGTAAGAACCACGGGAATTCAGTTCATATTTGTGACAAACCCTTCGAATGTAAGATTTTTTATAAAATTAATTTCGAACGTAACGTCAATTCAGTACATGATTTTCATAAATCATTTGGACCAAAAATACCTTCAAAGCTCACAAAAATGTAATAGGTTTGGATGCAGAAGTAACCTGAATAAACACACAACATCCTTTGAGTGTGAGATTTGTCACAAAACATTTGGATACTTTTAAAAAGCACATTGAGACAATGCATTATTATAGAAAACGAGCGTGAAATTTTTCTGGAGACGTTTGGAATTTTTTTAGAAAATAGTAAAATGTTGGAAACACTTTTCATTTTGTCATAATAATTTAATGGTTATTATGTCGAGATTATGAATCATAATTTACTTACCTTTGGTTTAGAACTAAAATACGATACCTGGTTCAAAATTTCGTTTTCGAGCCTATCACAGAGCTTCTTGCATAAGAAATTAAAATAAATCGATTAATTGTTGTTAAGAAAAGCTCTTCAATTAGTGACAGTTCAGCTTATCCGATGTAAAGTGTATCATATATTTAATAATGAAAAGATATCATCTTGCAATTATCGTTCGACTCCGGTCTAATAAATACCATAAGTTCATCCCCAAGCTGCAAAATACATAAATTCGTATATGAAACATGTATCCTTGAATATGAATTCACCACTATGTCGTGTATGCACGAGCTGCATAAAGAGCTCCTATATATTTATACTAGTCCCATCTAAAGCGCTTCATGCGATAATAACTTTCTCTTAGTTCAAATAACAAAATGCTAACTAATAATAAATTTATAAAAAGTATGCAGTTTCTTTACTTCGTTATTATTAATCTTAGCAAGAAAAAAATTGATTAGAGTGAATTTATAATAAATAATAATAAATTATACGATTTACATTCGATTTTTTTTTATTAAGAATCATTATACAAAATCTAACTGTTTCGCATATCAATAATGTTAAGAATTTGAAATTAAATTATATTAGGTATAAAAATATAAGTTGTAATTTTAATATTTAATGTGAAATACGATGAATGTAGTTCATCATAAGTAAAATATATACAATTCGTTTTGAAAAATATTTTTTAATCAAACGCTATGAACTTAGAAAAAAATTTTGAATGTTACAGACTTAGCATATAATTTCATTTTACGACCATATTCAAATCAATATGAATTATTCATTGGCAATAGAAATACAACTTCAATATGAATTTTCAGGAAAATCGATCGTAACTACAAATTACAATTATGTGACTTAGTGTTATTCTTTCATTCACGATCGGGGAATAACTCGTCATAAGAAAAATGCTTTGATATACGATTACTAATATCCAGAATTTGTTTAGAAATGGCTCGCTCCAAAGATGGTGTAATACTTTCGATGATCTCTTTTCTATTGGTTTGAAGAACTTGATTAATGGCCTGAGTCAGAGGTTTCTGTTCACCAGGCTCAAAATTAGCCGTGTAGTCTTTAATAAAAATTTTTGTTGTCATTTCTTCCCAAAACATAATTTGACGTCCACGACGTTCGATCAACCGGAATTTCATTGTAGTCTTCGCAGCTATATTTTCTAAAATAAAATCGCATTTTGATTCATTATATGTATAATTATACATTTAAACGTTTCTTGTGTAATATAATTGACGAAACATCAGCGACAATTTCTTAGTCACTTGAAAAAACCACGTATTTCCGCTATATTATGCAACAACGAAATTACACGACTTATGCAAATTTCTAATCTGACAGTTGAGCTTGATAAGTAGTTAATTAGAGCTAACATAGTCTACAATACATCCATTCGATGTCACTAATGATTCATATATAAGTAAAAAACTCACCTGTGATCATGTCAATAGGTCCTTTTTCGGCAATAGGTACTAGAATTTTCGCTTTCACATTGTAATCAGAGTTGAGATGGACACGAGGAAATAAAACTTCGATGTAGATTTTATGATCTTGAAGTTTAACCTTAAGATTTTTAATAGTAAAATTAGACAAGCCCCTGAGCTTAACATCAGTCGCAGAAGCTCTGAAGGAATCAAGATTGGCCATAGGAAGTTCTTCAATTTCCAGAGGTTCGAGTGGGGGTACATCTAGCTCAGGAATTCCATCTTTCAATTTCGGCAGTAGTTTCATTGCACTGTCTATTACACATTGGTCCAGTTTCGGATTGCGTCGGCCACAGACTTCAATGTAGGATGCTTAAATTGCAAGAATTTGAATACTCGGTTACATTGATACATAGGATCGGTCGAGGAAGTCAAGAAGTAGTTATGCGCGCGAGAACATGCCATTGTGGAAAATAACTCGAATAAGTTTAACCTTCGTCAAGTTTTACGGAATTCCTATGATTAATTTTTCAATAACTATAAATTAAATGTGATTCATCAAATAATGCTCAAAGTATGATATAAAATTCGAGTAAAAAAATTTAAATCATTAACAGATCTTACGTATCGCTCAAGAATATCTTTTTCAAAAGATTAATCAGCATACAAAAGATCATTGATCACAATTTACAAACAGGTTTTCTGGTATTTATCATAGCTTGATTGTACGAGCAAAAAAGTGTACAAAAACTAATTAAGAAAAAATTAATTGTAATAATCAAGGTAGTAGTGTAATTTAACTCTTTTTGAAATTTTTAAATATTTAAAAATCGTTGTTACTAAATTCTAATAAAATTATAATGAAATATAATTATTTTGAGATGCAAATTCCAATGATTTAAATCACGTTCCAAACATTTAAAAAAAAATAAAGCATCAATTCTATCGATCATCTTTTCAAAAAATGTATTTAATAAAAACAAAATAGGCACGATTTGCGTAGTTGACCAAATAATCTCCTTCGAAAATATTAAAAAACCTTCGTTCTAGAGAGTAAATAAAGTTTTATTTTATGGAAATAATTACTTAGTTATGATATATTTGCATTTAATACTTACGAACTAAGGCATTTGATAGTCCAAAAAGAGTAGCTAAACATAACACAGTAAAATTTTTTGAAATCATTTTCTACGACTGCTGTAAGCGATGAGCA
>CACVKI010143270.1:0-22742 GCA_902732785.1 Trichogramma evanescens | reverse complement strand
CCCCTGTAGTTAGTTCGAACCAATGGGCCCTTTAACTACATTATTAAGCATGATGAAGTTTTTAATACTATTTAATGTTAATAAATACTATATAATAGCATATCATGGTATCAGGCTAGAACATTCAAGTTCAACCGACTAAAAAGTATTGGTACTTTGAACTTTTGAAGTTTAAATACTTTTTCAAAAAATAAACACTAACACAATTGGTTTATGGTCCTAGTCTCAAAGAGTGGACTAATTTGAGCTAAATTTTTTATTCTATTGCATTTTCTAGCGAGTAATATTTTTGGTCACCTGTCGTATTTTTGAAAGGATACCGATTAAGCTTCAGCACCAGGGTACACTTTTTTGGAACATCAATGGTTACGGTCACTACCTCGAATGAGACGATCGAACCAATAGGTCACTCTCAAACAATGCTTTTATGACTTACGTTTCGGCAAAAACGAAAAATGAATAGAAATGTGTACTAAACTGTTCATACAGAGCAATCTGCGTGTTCGATCATCTCACCTGTAGTAGTGGCCGAAAGTATTGATTAATTTTACACGTAAAGTATAGGAAAAAGACTCACGGAAACAGCTGTATCTCAGTGCAAAATAAAAATTTTGGAATTTAGAAAAATGCAATAAAAAGGGGAGGAAAAATCCTACTCAAAATATCCAATAAAAATTTTGAGTTAAAGGTGTTTACAAGCCCTTACTAGTACCAATACTTTTCAATCAGTTGGTCTTGACTGTTTTAGCCTGATACTACGATATGCTATTACATGGTATTTGTTAACATTAAATAATATTAAAAACGTCATAAATGTTATTAAAGGACCCATTGGATCTAGCTAACTATTGGTAACCATTGGCAGCTTCATCATTAGGTACGAGGAGTCCACATGAAAATTTTCACTACATTTGATGACCTGGAGATAAAATTCACTCCTTGTGAGTGCATTACTATAGATACTTAGACTATACGACTATTTAGAAAACCCATTCAGGTGCGAACAATCAACCTCTCGAGCACATCGACTAAAATTGTAGAATAAATAATTGCACTCTGCAGAGGGCGGCAGTGGTGGATTAGAAAAAGTGTCTCCCCGACTCAAACTTGCATTTGCCGCTCACGCCATTCTAATTTAATCATGAGAGCTCTTAATAATTTTTAAGAAATTTAAAAAAACATTTTTAGATTTAAATCTTATTATTACTTGGTTAGATAGGACAAATTAATTCTATTGATAATGCCACTCGTAGCAGAAATAACCAGTCTGTGAGTAAATTTATCAGAATCGTTCACTAACATAGATTTTATCAATTTGCAGTAGAGGGTCATTTCGTTAGGTTCATGAAAAAATTCTGTAGGCAGCTAAATGCTCGCTCCATTCACAGCTTCAGACAAGAAGTGAAAAAAATGCTCGGTTTTTCGTTGTATGAGCCAAAAAGTACATGGAGAATGGCAATTAATAGTCGTTTGGTTAAAAAATGAAGCACCACGACAATGAACGAAGATGTAATGATAGTGGAGTTAAACGTCCAAGGTTCACATAATACACAACTATTTCAACACAATTTTTATTGAAATATTAGAATAACGTATCTACGAATATCTATAATGCATATTTAAAATTATCAATCAACATTTTTATTCGCACTTGCGTCGTGCTTAATTTTTGCCACCTTCGTGTATTTTCCTTTGGTACAAGAGTGTGTGCTCCTTTTGTCCGAATTTTTTCTCCCATTTATCGCATGAGAAATTTTTGCAACCATCGTGAACTGTTTTTGTGTGCATGAGCCAACTATATTTATGTCCGAATTTTTTTTCACTCTTGTCACATGCATGATCTTTATGTCATTTGTGGACTGTTTGTTGGTGGGAAACCAAATGCGATTTTTGTCCAAATTTTTTCTCACACTTGTCACATGCCAAATCTTTCCGACCTTCGTGTACAGTCTTTTGGTGCATAAGCAAAATCCATTTGCGTCCAAATTTCTGCTCGCACTTGTCACATACAAAATCTTTACGACCTTCGTGAACTGTCTCTTGGTGCTTCAACAAATCGTATTTGCGTCCAAATTTCTTCTCGCACCTGTCACATGTGAAATCTTTATGACCTTCGTGGACTATCTTTTGGTGCTTTAATAAATTCGATTTTAATCCAAATTTCTGCTCGCAATTGTCACATACATAATCTTTGCGACCTTCGTGGACTGTTTGTTGGTGGAAAAGCAAAAGTGATTTTTTCCCAAATTTTTTCTCACACTTGTCACATGCAAAATCTTTCCGACCGTCGTGTACAGTCTTTTGGTGATAGAGCAAACTCGATTTATGTGCACATTTTTTTTCACACTTGTCACATGTGAAATCTTTTCGACCTTCGTGTATTGTCTTCTGGTGCACGAACAAATCGGCTTTTCGTCCAAATTTCTTCTCACATTTGTCACATGCAAAATCTTTGCGACCTTCATGGACTGTTTTTTGATGAATGAGCAAATGCGGTTTGTGTCCAAACTTCTTTTCGCAATTATTGCATTCGTAATCTTTACTACCTTCGTGCACTGTTTTTTGGTGTCTGAGCAATTGATATTTTAGTCCAAATTTCTTCTCGCACCTGTCACATACGAAATCTTTGCGACCTTCGTGTACCGTCTTTAAGTGGGTGAGCAAATTCGTTTTTTGTGTAAATTTCTTCTCGCAATAGTTGCATGCGAAATCTTGGCGACTTTCGTGAACAGTTTTTTGGTGATCGAGCAAATGGGATTTGAATTTATATGTTCTTTCGCACCTGTCGCATGTGTAATCTTTTCGACCTTCGTGGACTGTCCTTTGGTGCTTTGACAAATCCGATTTTTGTCCAAATTTCTTCTTGCACTTGTCGCATTCGTAATCTTTCCGACCTTCGTGGACTATTTTTTGGTGCTTGAGCAAACTACATTTGTATCCAAATTTTTTTCGACAATGTTCACATTGGTAATCTTTGAAGGCGTCGTGTACTGTCTTCAAGTGGAAGTATGAATGCGATTGTTTTTTAAACTTCTTTACGCACTTGTCATCTGCAAAATCATCGTTCGGACCATCGTGTATTGTTTTTATGTGCGCGAGCAAACTTCGTTTATTTTCGAATCTCTTTGCGCACCTTTCACACAAATAATCTTTACAAATGTCGTGGAATATCTTATTGTGCTTGAGTAAAGTTGATTTATTTTTAAATTTCCTCTCGCACTTGCTACTTGAGTAATCTTTGCGATCTTTATGCACTAACTTTTGGTGCGTAAGCAAACTTGATTTTATCACGAATTTCTTTCCACACTTATCGCATGCGTAATTTTTGAAGACTTTTAAGTCGTAATCCTTGCAACGCTCATGGACTGTCTTAATGTGTACGAGCAAACTATGTTTATTTCCGAATCTCTTCGCACACTTTTCACACAAATAATCTTTGAAAACTTTGTGGAATATCTTATTGTGTTTGAGTAAAGTTGATTTATTCTCAAATTTCCTGTCGCACTTGTTACATGTGAAATTTTCCCGATCTTTATGAACTAATTTTTGGTGCGTGAACAAACTCGATTGTTTTACAAATTTCTTCTCGCAATTGTCACATGCAAAATCTTTGCAGCCTTTGTGTACCGATATTTGGTGCCTACTCAAATGACTTCGGAATTCGAATGTCTTCTCGCACTTGTTACATTCATAATTTTTTCGTTCGTTGTGAATTGTGTCTCGGTGTGTTAACATGATTGATTCTTGTGTAAATGCCTCGTGGCAAATATCACAAACGTGTTGTTTGTCGCCTGAAACCACAATTTCATGATCACTGAAATCATTTTTTTTCTCCTTACTTTTATCCATTTTGGCGCTTAAAATAAACGATGAATCCTTTTGTCACGAAAATTGAATGAGTAAAATTGATCTGTTTGGTGTTATGGCTTGTTTCATCGGGAAGGACAACAATCAAACTAATTAATGTTCACTATAAACATGACCAGTGTGTCGAGGGACTTATGTCAAAATTGTTCAAGATGATATTGTTTACACGAAGGTACTAATTTATCTGTTTATAAATTTTCGTTACAAAATTTGAAACAATTTAAAATTCTAACTTGGCAACCACTCCTTCGAAGAATTTTTTGGCCTTCCAAAACTATGTTCTTCTCAAAAAACGTCCGTTATACAACATTGAGTTCACACAAAAATCATCGAGTAAATAGATCTCATTCACATTTACAATGAAAAATGTTGATATTCATTCCAAAATTCGCCTTCCCCCACGCCATGGCGTGATTGGCGTACTCCGTAATCCGACACTGTGGAGTGCCGGTATTACCATTTATTCATGTGTATAATATCGATCGCCAGCCACTATCGTAAGAATCGGAACCGAGATAAGTAATTGTTGGAAAAGGATTAGCGCAGAGAGAGAAAAAATTAGATGTAAGAAGGCAGCTCGCGCGCAAAATAGTTCCGTCCATTAGCTAATGTGCGCACCCTGCCGCCCTGGATATACACGCAGGTATATTATTAAGAAATATGAGGTGCCGCAAATACACGTACACACACGATGTGCGCGTCGCGAGTTACATATTATGCATAGGTACGCACATACACGAAGCACTGCTAGCAGTAGTCGCGCGCGGCTACTAGTTTTTCTTACCGATAATTTCACCATGTACAATATAAAGAGAGCAATGCAGTATTGCCTATACTTTGTGGCAGTGTATACAATTCGAAGCGCGTGAGCATTTGTATATATATAACACGATCGTAATATACGACGAGTATTAATGTATCACATAAGTGTGCGTGAGTTGTGTACGTGTGCGTACCCGGAAGGCTATATCGCGAGCACACAGTCAGCGCGAGAGACAGACGGACTTCAACTACTTACCAGTCATTATGATGTATTAAACACATTGTAAGCTCTATTGCTCCTGTTGCAGGCTCCGCATGTAACGCGTCTGTATTATAATGGAGAATTGAAGAGTGCACTGCACCGCACCGTGTTTATGCACTTCGGATTTACCGAGCACATACGTGTTTGCGTTTGGCTCGTTGCTTGTACTTTTTCTCGGTACGATCACACGTTCGATTGATGAAAAAAGAGTCACATCGTGGTCGATTGTGTGGATACTTTTAAATTTACTGGTGAACGTATGTAATGATGGGGACGATCGAGAATAACATGAATCGCGTGGTATAAGAACACGCTGATCAATCTCTGCATTATTGACAAATTATCATCGTACATGGAGTGGATTATCAAAGCGAAGCGAGCCGATTTTTGCGTCAAATTTTTATACACGCATTACATACTGAACGTATGATAGGTAAATCTTGACGATCTCTCCAAGTGCCGAAAATCGGTAACAATGTGCTATATTATATTCACGGGGAATACAATCATGTGAACATTAAAATTTTAACTCAGAACTTTATATTTTATTAACACGTGAGAGAGCTGCCACGCGCGCATTTCTTTTCCTCCCTCTCGCGGCTCGCTGACTCGATCTCCGCACATAAGAGAGAGAGAGAGAGAGCGAGAGCACGTGTTCTCTCGGGCGCGCGATGCCGATCGTCCTTGATAAATCTCGATAATGGATCCTTGAATTATCGCCTTTTTTTCACTCGATCTCTCGCATATATACACTTACGCACACTTACACAAGCGCGAGCTCGAGATTTAAATTTTTTCACCGCACATAGATACGTGTATATATGCGAGATAATTTGAATAAAGAGAGCAGCGTTCGCGGGCCGCGTACTACTATCTTTTCTCTTTCGCACTCTCGCTCGCGGTTGCTCTTCGCGGCGCAAAGTGTCCTTGCGGTTCACGGTCATCTTTATAAAACATAATGACAATGATAATGTCTCACTCGGCGCAGCTCGACCGAGCTCGCTTTATATATGTATAATTACATACAGCTATATCTGTATGTATAATCCAACGAGTACGTTTTGCTGCGCCGCGAGTCTGTGTCTCTGCGACTCCGCGATCGAGAATCGAGGTCTTTGGGCCATGCAAAAAGACAATTTTATCTCTCTCTCTCTTTCTCTGTCGCGCACGCTTTTTCAAGTACACGCATACGCGCACGATATGCAATATACTTCGAACGAGCTCTGTTAAAAGAGCCAAATTGTTTCGCACCTTTTGTCGCGCGCGCGCGCAGCCGTCTCTTGCAGCTGCTGCTGCTGCTGCTGTATAGTCATTTTTGTGTTGAGTCGATCGAAAGTATATATGATCGTTTTCGAACGTGTCCGAGATAACTCGATCGCGCGACGTTTCGATCTGAACTATTATGAAATTTCGTTTGCAACAAGTAAGGGGGTAAACTTCCTTATATAGTGCCAAATATCGTACAAAATGTTTCCCCCCTTTTTTGCGAATCGATCCCAAATCGGCACTCGATATTTCATAAGTTTTGCAAGAATCTCCACACACAACCGCGTGTATGATAAAACGCGTGCTCTTCGACTTTTGAAATATCGATTTTTTATGCTTTATTTCTGGTCGAGTTATTTTAAAAATCTCTCGACTATTAATATCTTCTTTTAACAGCGTCGACAAGGATCTCTTCATCTCCTATTATACAGAAGGTGCGCATAATACGATTTCTGCCGATTACGCAAAAGAGCGTAAATAATCGAGTCGCGCGACGATGACGATCGTTGCGAAAGGAATCTTTCCTCCTGCTCCTCGACTGACCCGAACCAGATAATACTCTTACGCTTTTTGGGTCAAAATCGAGATATGATTTTTACCTCTTTTTTTTTTCTTCATCTGTCTCGATTCTTGTTCAGCCGCCACCGACCGAGAAACATTTGGGAGATTGCACAATGATTTTGACGATGATATTCCGAGTCTAATATCGAGAGTCCTTGAGAGAGTGTATCATTTTTCGTGAGTAGTCCCCTCTTTCCCTATAGAGAGCCTCCGCAGCTAATTCTCGATAAATCTCACCGATTTAAAATTCAACAAAAATTAAATTATCACGTGTCCGCGACTCGCAGCTGACGATTTACACGCGTTCGCAACGGAGCTTCGATAAAGCGCACATATCAAGGGACGCATCATCGCCGCGAACGATATATTACATCTATAGACACGTTACGCGCAATACACTTACGCAGGAAATGCGATTATCGTTGTCGATTTCGTGTTTTTTTTTCTCGATGCGCTTTCCCATTGCCCGTCGTTCGTTCGTTCGTTCGTTCGCCTCTTCTCTGCCAACGCAAATACACACAGACACGCGCAACAAACGCTCATTACGCCTCGTTTGCACCGTGCCGTGTCACCGCCGAGTCGCGTCGTCATATATATATATTAGACGAACGAGCTAAATGCTCCGCATACATGTCCCTTCGCATTGATTCGCAAAGAGTCAGAGTTAGTGAGTGAGAGGCTCCCTATAAACGTAGTAGATACATAATGTACATTAAAGCGCACGTATATGTATATGTACGCGCAACAGATCGTAACTGCAGCACAATCACGACGCAAGCTGCTGTGTATTAATGCAGGCATGGAGCACACAGTGTGTACGAGTACATATTACGCGGGTTCGTTGCGCTCTGCGGAGGAACAGCGGCAGCGGCGTATATAATATATACGCAGACTCTCTCTCTCTCTCTCTCGCAAACGGCGACACGCATTACAGACCGCTGTGTAATTATTAATGTTTTTTTTTGTACATGCTTATACACACGCGACGATTGTCATCTCGTTGGACGGAGCGTACGTACATGCATGCATATAAACGCGTGTATAATGATAATAATGAAATGTGTGTATGCCTGCGAGGCGATAACACCTCTCACTCTGCTGGACGTGCATCATATGCCAGAGTGCGGAGGAGGCCGAGAGAGAGAGCGAGTGTATAGTAATATACATGCGTTTTATTATTATAGATATATATTTGCCTATAAAATCGTCCGATGAGAAAGGGGCAGGGTGACACATAGCGTAAACATTATATACGATAAGAATTACGCGCGGAAACTCTCTGCTGCGCGTTATATTATGCACACCATCGTCGTCGAGGCTTTTCGTTCGATGTAAAAAAAAAAAAAAAAGAACGAGGAGGAGTCGTCGCGTAATAAAGTCGACTCTCCCGGTGGGAAAAACAAACGTTGCGTTGCGCGGGACAGAACAACAAAATCGTAACTTTATATTGTGCGTGATAGATTAACGGCGCCTTGGAGTAGCTACAGCAGCAGTCAACATCGAGAGAAACAAGTAAAACACATTGTTTGCGTCTGAGGTTATCAACTTTCTCCCGCGTATGTGTGCGCGCCCGGCTGCCTGCCTGCCTGCCAAGCGTCAGTTCGTTCGCGCGAGGCTCTTTCCTTATCATCGCGTTAGGAGAGCTCTATGCGTCTCAAAGCTCTCTCGTTATATACTCGTGCCTATAAAGACCGGCCCCGCGAGCGCAGATACGCACACTGCAGTCGCGCGAGCTGCCTCGAGCGCGTATCGCGCGCCTCCGTGCAAGAGGAAAACATCCGTCTTTCTCTTTTATAATTTACAAAACGATACATATGCGTGTGTATGTGCACGGCTAGCCCCGTACACACACACGTGTAACATATGCGCTTTCTTCGCGAGCACTTGCAGTTATTTTGCTTTTGGCGCGGCCGAGCAGGCAGTGACGCGTTTTCACGCGCGCAGCAACTAAATATATACAATGCATATTATGATAAAATATGTCCCATTATATCGGAGCACAAATGAATTCGTCGATCTCTGGCGTTTAGTGAAAAATTATTTTTATTTTCGAATACTCGTAGAATCGTTGAACCCCCATTAAGCGCCTGCCAACAATACTCGTAACAATGTACGAACAGAGTAAAAGTTCGAGCTTATTTTCTACAAAAATAATAATACAGATTTTTGTTCTTCCTTTCTTCTTTTGATGCGCTTCCAATAACTCAATCTAATCGTCGAGATCGGATGCACTATTTTCGTCGTACGTTACGGAGTAATCGTAACGTCCGGAATCTACGCCCATGTTCTCATCGCCTACTGATAATAGCAGTATGATAGCCCTGAAATTCCACAAATTATGCATTTTTTAATTAAAATATCGTTACGAATTCGCAGTATGCGCGGAAACATATCTAATCGTACCTTAAAATATTACCCTCGTTACTGTTCCAGTCAATGGTTCCTGGATGATTAATTTTATTCTCTAATAAAGCGTCGAGCTTTTTGTGCAATTTCTGCGAGAAAATAATGCGATTATTATCTGTATAAATTGAGACAGAATCGGATAACATAAACGGAAGTTCTTACCTGAAATATATGCGCAGTGCCTGACTCGCAATTAAATTGTAGCATAGGACCTAGTTTGATTATGCTCTTATTATTTTTTGAACCTGAAAAAATTTAGAATCATAAAACGTTAATGCTGATTATAACGAGCGATACGGCAAAACGAAAAAATCAAAAGATAAACTCTTACTTATCGCGCCATTTGCATTAGGAGATGCGAAAAGCAAAGCCCAGGGACTTACGCAAGTCGTATCGAACAAGAAAATTCCCGTGGACTTTCTTTTTAAGTAGTAAGTGAGATAAGGACTTGGAAACGAGCGCGCTTTATCGTTTATGCTGGATATGTGCAATTTCACCTTCTCTTCCTCCGTTGTCACGCATCTGATGCCGCTCTTCGTGACCCCTCTGCGTAGAAAATGAAAAGAAACACGACACACCGTTCGTCAATTAAGCAATGAGTTTTAGCTTATTTTATATTCATGCTTCGCAAGAGCGTCCGAGAGAAAGAGAGAGAGACTCACTTGACAATGGCCACGTTCGGATACAAGCCGGCGCAGACAATGGCTTTGACGAGGGACTTGTTTAGCGAATTAGTATTCGCCGAGCCGTCCTTCGGATTGCTGTTGGCCAAGAATTTCATTTCGCACAGGTAGCGGGCGAACTGTTGCTTCATGTCCGACAGCAGCTTGAGCGTGTTCCAGGACAGAAAGTACTTCCGGCAGAAGCTGTAGGCGCCGTTGCCGTGCTGGGAGATCAGCTCCTCGTAGGTGCTCAGAGCCTCGGCCAGGGCGATGTGATCGCTGTACTGATTCTGGCCCAGTTCGAGCTTCTTCTTGCGCGCCTCCTCCTCCTTGTTCATGGGACAGTAGAAGGCGTCCTTGAACGACAGACTGGCGGCTATGGAGAAGACCGGATCGATGCACGAGAACATGGCTGCCCAAATTATCATTTTGCCTGCGAAAAGAAGAAGGACGAGCGGCGCGTGATGAGAAAGTTAAAAAACAAAATCGTATTACGTATTTTAAAACGGTAGATCGGTAGCAAACGCTATTATTTACCTGTTCTGGGGTCGAGAGGCAAACGGGCCAAGTGATAGCCCAATGGAGTGAGGTTCTCCTTCTCGTCCAGGGCATTAAGTTCGCGCAATAATTTGAGCGAGAGATCGATCGCCTTGGCTTCTGGCGGGTCCATCATGCTGGCTAAAAATCGATCGGCCTTGCCGATCTGGAGAATTTTCACCTGCAATATGACTTCGTCCAAACGCGTTCTCAGCATTTCCGGTAAAGGATACTTGTCGAACGCAGCGGCTCGGCATTTCGTGTAAAGATGATAGCAGATTCCAGCTTTGACTCTGCGCAATAATTTTAAAATTATTATTCGACGAATCAACTACAAGACACTTGAATTGCCAATTGCATTACCTGCCAGCGCGTCCCTTGCGTTGCAGGGCGTTTGCCTCGCTGATCCATTCCGAGTCCAATGTGTCCAAGTTATTTTTCACTTGAAAATTGGTAAGCTTCGTCCTGCCGCAATCGATCACGTAGACGACGTCCTCGATCGTGATCGACGTTTCCGCAATCGAGGTGGCGATGATTATTTTGCGCACCTCGTTACGCGGTACTTGGAACACGCGCTTCTGGTCTATGGTAGGCATCCTCGAGTGCAGCGGGTATATATCGTACCTGCCTGTGAATCAATTAATTTTAGATGAGTACTAAATTTCAAGAACCTTTAATTTTAGCAATAATTTGAAATAATTACTCGAGGGGAAGAAATGACTATCTTGCATCTGCCTATGCAATTTAGTGATATCCATCACGCCGGGTAAAAAGATTAAAATTGCTCCAGGATTATTTTTCTGTGAGCAAATGTGCCTCACTAATTCAAAGACGAGATCAATCGAGAGTTCTTCGCTTTTTGGATTTTTTAATTGATCCAAAACTCTCTGCGGATACTTTTTCTGAAATCATTTTTTTTCACTATTTTTTAAAAAAAAAAGATTATACTTTTAATAATATCAAAAAAATCTTACTGTATGTTGCAACTGTCTAATATAAGGCCCGATGAATTTTTCAAAAGTGTCATTTGCCGCTTCTTGTTTTTTCATGCGTTTTTTACCATTTGTATATACAACATTTTCTTCAAATTTGTAACTGAAAAGAATATTTAAAATTATGTGTGTTCTGAGACTTTTAATTATAAATTTATTACTTTGTGAGATGTAGTACATCTTCCAAGTAATATTCTTCTACTGGATATGTAAATCCTGGGATGTGCAAAGTTGGACATTTGTCGTAATATTTTGAAAATTGCTCAGAATTTAACGTGGCACTCATCAGTATAAGCTTGAGAGTAGGCCTCTGCAATCGAACATAAATTAACTCCTGTTCTTATTTTTAAATGCCAAATAGTATATAACTTTCTTACCCTGGGTAAAATTTGTTTTAATAAAGTAATGATGAAGTCACTTTGGGTACTACGTTCATGAATTTCATCTAAAATTATGTGAGAATAATTTTTCAATGCAGGATCCATTTGCAAGAATTGTAATAACATAGCTGTGGTACAAAATGTGACGCTGCCATAAGGTCTTGCTAATTTTCTGTATGGAAATAGAATGTTATTCAATGTGATATCTTACTGATATTTATTTATTGATATTGTCACTAATTAAACTTGCATACCTTTCCAGACGAATATGATATCCAACTGAATTTCCAAGTCTATCTGCCCTTTCTGCAGCAACTCTTTCAGCCACCGACACAGCTGAAATTCTTCGAGGTTGTGTGCATATAATATTGGTTGTGCTTCCTCTTCCACATTCAAGTTCATAGTCCAAAAGAAATTGAGCCACTTGTGTTGTCTTTCCACAACCTTTTCAATTTTAAAAATTATCAAATTAATAGATGTATCAATAATAAATTAATAAATGATGTTCTTACCAGTTTCACCACTAATCAAAATTACTTGATTAGAACTTAATAAATTTATTATGTCTTGCTTCTTTTCGTAAGCTGGTAATTTCATACGAAATTCCATCATTTTTTTATACCTAGGTTGGGCTTGTTGCTCAGCTAATTCATCTAGTAACTGTATATCTAATCTTTCATTTCTAACTAATTTGGATTTTTCAGCTAAAGCTTTTTCCAGATTTTCATTCAGAGTACCAGTTATTATACTCAAAAATTTCTTTTTAAATTGAGATTCATTTATGTGATTATATCTAGATTCAAAACTAGTATCATCACCAACATCCTTAAGATTAAAATGCTTATCGTAGGAACTTTTTGGAACGTCTATTAAGTCTTTAATTTGCCTCTCTGTACTAGGATGTAGCTTCAAAGTAACTGTTTCATCCTTCCTGGCATTTTTGGCCTTTTGTTTATCCCTATAATATAAACCTATTTCTTTGCCTTTTAATCCTGGTGGATGGCTTGGACCACTGTGACTTTGTTTATCTTTGCGGTGAGGACTCCTGTCTTTTGCGCTCTTGTCTTTGCGTCCTCTTGATTTATCAGAAGTTGAGCCTTCATATAGATGAAAGTCATCAGTTTCTGCAATACATTATCAAGGTTTACATTAAAAAATAGATAGAAAACTCATTATTTGTTTATATTGCATTGCATTAAGCCAAGTCATAATTGTTTTATACAACTCAATTACCTCTTCTGCCATGTTTACTATAGGCTCCTTTTCCTCTGTGTTTATGCGACATATTTAAAATTTTCTTCGAAGAATCTTTATAATGTGTCAATCAATCGGTAAAAATAAATCACAGCACTCTGAAAAAAAAAAGTAAAAATTGAAAAGATCGGTTACAAAAACAACAAGTAGTTTCAACGCTCCTTCCAAAACAAAGAGCCATAACCTATGTGCAAAATTTTCGCAGCGACATTTAACGTTAAAATTGGCCTCGAACGATGTCATAATACGGCGATCGATAGGTAGGAAAAACGAGTACTCACGAGAAAACCATCGGTCCAGGCGTCCAAGATGACGAACCGTATCGGAAAGCCGAAATTTCCAATATTACGATCAACTACGTAATTGACAGGTAGTCGCTTGTTTCGCGCAAGGCACGACCCGTCGAGCAGAAATATTTGCTCGACTGCTGCAGCGACCAACGGCTATAGGTATTCACCGCCACGCAATGAGTCAGCTCGCCTTGGCAGAAATGTTCGTATATGTGCATGTGTGTGTGTGTGTGTTGTTATTAGTGTGTGTTGTGCTGCCGCGGCTGATTTGAAAGCGGGAGAAGGAAAAACGAGTGCGCGCCAATTTGTTTCTTTGTCGATTCGCTCGACAGTAAGGCGAAACGCGTTGAATCTCGAGAATGTATATATCCCAAACCCTTTCATAAAATAAACATAGAATTTTTATCGGCGAAATGAAACGACTCGACGACGCTGCGTCAGTAAGGTATATAGTAATACATTACTTCTAAGAATTTACAGAAGTTATACGATAAAGAGAAGTAAGAAATTCGAGAAAAGATCGTTGAAGCCTACCGAACAACAAAGTACGAGGGGAAGACTTTTGACTTCGAACAAAGAGTCATATTATTTAGTGTCGAATAATTGATCAAAACTTGAAGCGGTGCGAAAGAAAACATGAGGTCAACGAGCGATTAGCTCTAATAAGCAAAATCGTTTAATTTCTCACTCTCTAGAAAAGTATCGAAATGTATCAAAAAAATAATTCATAATTTCGATATTTTTTCTTCAACTTTTCAATGGTGTAGTCACATTTTTTGATCATTTTCCTTTTTTCATCCGAAAAACGAAACATTAACTACCAAACTCATAATTGGAAAGCGGAATACATTTTGTTCCTTTTTCAAGCGTTCACTTGAGCCGCACAACGATAACGACGCGCTGCAACAGTTAATCTGAAATGTCTCATACGTAATTGAATACTTGTTAATTATTGTACACCATAAGTAGTGTCCTGCGCGTTGTATTACTTAATGATTTTAATGAGCTTCTATTTACACACCCTAGACTACTCATGCGATAATTCCGTGTAACACATTTTACTAATCACAGTGCAAATAACCTACTATTATGGCGAATCGATTAAACAATCATTAGTTCTTTCTTTCATCGTCTCGTTATTTTTTCCGTATTTATTTTTTAAGCCGGTGTATCTGACAGTCGTATGAAAAATGAAGTTGATTCGAATTTATTGCTTGTGCTTGTTCATGATTGTTTCCGTGAATTCGTGTGTCCAGTACTCCTTACCGATAAAGTCGTTAGTTGATCAGATTCACGCTCAACAGGTTTTATTTTTGAATCGAGGTGACTTTCAAAAGAACTCGAGAAGCATCGAATCATCGGTCGAGATAAAAAATTGTATATACTCGAGTTTTATGCGTCGACTGCCTTGCACCTGGATTGACATCGACGATGATAGTGCGCCAGTATTATTGCAAAAATCGAACAGCCTCTTTCACTATGTTGGGGTGGAAGATGACGTCGACGAAAATTTCGTGAAAAATCTCAAGGGTTTAACGTTGAATTTTCGAGCACCAATTCGAATATTGTTGATAATGTTAAATCGTAAAAACTGTTCCACGGGAAGTTACCTCGATTTATTGGAGCAATTTTGGCAAGAGCAATTAGTCGACGTAACGATTATTGGCATTTCATCGAGAGTTTCCGAGCCTCGTCGTAAAATCACGATAGTAAATCAAAAATTGGACTACACCACGACGATACATCATTACAATCCTTTTACACGTTTTTATACGAATCGAGACCTTAACTCGTCGAACTTATTATTTCCCACAAAACTCAGCGATCTTCACGGCCACAAGCTACGCTTGGGATTCAAGGAGAATCCGCTCCAATCTTTGCACAGCCGTGAGTCTCAAAAAATTGAGGCCTTCGTTGACGAGCTGCTTTCCACGATTCAGCGCAAGTTGAATTTTAGCGTCGAGCTGGATTTGATACCGATTTCTGATGTCAGTCATCTGCTGTACAACGACTCGATCTCGGACGCGGTACAAGAGATCATTTCGTTGCGTCACTTGGATGTTTATGCTAGTGGAGCTCATCTAACTTATAACGAACAACCTTTTCCGGTACGATCAAAATAGAAGGAAAATTGGTATAAATCCATGACTCAAATATTATAATTTATATGTAATACAGACGTACGTAACGACTATTATTGCATGGGAGCATCTGTGTGCTGTGGTACCGGTCATGAGAAAAAAATCGGTTTTTCAGCTGAGCAGCGGCATCCAATTATCGCTGCTGGCCATTCTCTGTCTTGTCGCCATAGTCTGGCTGTGGGCTTTATTACTGATTCGTCGCCATGGCGCTTCTTTGCCATTATCGCTATGGAGACCACTGGACATATGCCTGATGATGATGGGCACACCGATTACGGCCCGAGCTGTCACATTTCGGGAGCGACTTCTCTTCGGCTGTGTACTGCTGGTGGCCTCGTTCTACTCGTCGACGATGCTCGCCCACTTGACCCGACTGAATTTCAACATTGAAGCCTACAAGAGATTCGAGACGTACGGCGATCTGGACGAATCGGGCCTCAAACCGGTAATCGACCCCAGTTTGATGAACATAACTTTCGGAGACAGCGACGACCCCGCGTTACGCAGGTGCATACACAGTGTGCCAAAAGTATGGAAACCCCTGGAAATCTTGCAGAGAAAATGCAAAAAAAATTAAAAACTCTTTGACTTACTTACTTTTAACGAGAAATCCAATGGTGATCTTGAATTTGACTTTGAACATAACTGCAAAGCTACAAACCCTTTTCTTTACTGCAAATTTGAAAAAATTTTCGAGGTCCGAGTATCTAACTCGACGGGTGTTCATGTATTAAATGTACGCTAAAATATTATATCGATTTTTTTATCAGCTTTCGAGTGGTGATATTTGTTTTTCCTTAATTGGCTTTCTTCGATAAGAAAATTTAAAAATCGTCAAAAAAATTATGAAAATTTCATGGCGTTTTGCACAGGGCTACTTTGTTTTGAACTATCGTTTATATTTTTACCGCAAGGTGTCTACATAGCTCTTTAGTCGCTCCCGCAAGTGCGTTTCATTTTTTAAAGTATTAAGGAAGTTAATTTTTAGCTGTGTTTTGATTGTTTTTGTTCTCATGTTGTAGCTACTTATTATAACTACTTATAAAAAAGAGATGGACCTCAAAGTGAAGCATTGTCAAACGGTCTCTGATGTTAAGTCTGTAAAACCGGGCATAATTCGGCTGACACTGTGTCTATTATTTCATTCAAGCTCAAAAACTTAAAAAGTTTATTTGTCACTATAAAAAAGATGACCCGAACCAATCGGCAAACAATTGCAATTATATCCAAATGATCTTTCTATACTGCTAAAGACAAGTCCGTAGCCGACCGAAAACTTAAGACGCGTCAAACGAGGACCTGTACAATAACAGACGTTGAATTGTCTACAGAACGCGCTCCGGCTGGCCACCGCCGCGAAGCCCCTCTCGCACTCTTTTTCTCTCACTCGGTCGCCTTTTGCACGCGGGCGAATATTACTCGTCTTCGAATTTTCTCGAATGCAATGATGCAAAGAGGCAAAACGCGATCTTACTCAAACGTCGCACGTACGCAAGTAGTATTCTTTACATTCTACTAAGAGAATTTTAGAGGATGATATACGCTGTCAAAATTCCGCACATTTTTGCTATTTTTTTATTGAGTTAAACATATCCATTCACAAACAATGTTTATCTATACAATTTTAGAATTACATCAACGAATTTGTCCAAAAATAAGTTCATGTCTGGCTTAGTTTTATTACACCACAATCCACAACATATGACGTTATTAAGTCTGTCTTGTTTCGGGATTTCATTAATCATCAGGTATAGAGGCCAAATGGATTTTTTGGAACTTTTAAATTTCGGAGCTCCATCCGTGTTTAGCACTGTGGTAATATAATTTTGTTTATCTTCTTCAGGGAGAGACGCACGGAATAGCTTATACATGTTCGCATCATTCACATCTTCGATTTGATGATCGTGAGAAATTCTATATTTTGTGACGTATTCATAATGATCCTCGTATGTATTAATAAGGTCTGCTATTTGATTTGACGGGTCAAATAGAGCAAAAAAAACAATCGTTGCTTTTTCTTGATAAATCAATATTATTATCACAAGTTGGACATTTATTGTCATTGTTTTCGCTGCATTCACCCAAGTACGCAGAACATTTTTGGCATACAGCATGAAATTCGACACCACCATCAGGGTTTAATATTTTATCAAGCATATAAGTTGAGCTTGGTAATACGGGTGCCTCAAACATGGTGTTGATGAGTGTGAATAAATTTGACATTGCTGTTTTTGAAGCCTTATTTACTGTTGCATATTTTAAAAGCATCAAAAATAATTCTCCTCGAGTTACATTAACTTTTGTTTGAATTTTTTTATAAAAAACAGGATTACCGGCAAATTCTTCAACATTTTTTGGTTTTAGAAATGCTTCTTCGTCGTCTCTAAAACCACAATGATTTTCGAAATCGTTTGAAATGAAAATATCTTCATTTTTAAATACTTCATCCATGGGAACCTGAGGAAATTCAAGCTTCATTAACAATACAATTACTAATTAATTAATTATTTAATTATTAATTACTAATTAGTCAAGCAAACGTATGAGCGGATCGCCTCAACTTTTGCCACCGATAGTGGGTTGGTCTGGGTGTATTTTTTGCTTGTTGATACGATTGGCCGTTGTTGAGGTTTTTGTTGATGTTGTAACTGAATCTACAACAGAAATATGATATTAATTTTTATTCCTCATAAGTATCGTACTTTCATGGTAAAATTTGCTGCATAATGTTTATAAATTAGTCTCACCGTTGGTTTTTTTTGGAACTGTTTCAAGTTAGCAAATTGCTTAACTTGGTTTGTGATTGGCAATCCGGGTTCCAAATTTTTGGGGTTCCAGTTGACTTTGAGCCAGTGTGTGGTATTTGCGTCAAACTCCATCAAATGTGCTGGTCAATAATTGACGTGTTCTTTAAGAAAGTTCGCTACCTGAAGGTCGTCGTCTTTCAGAAAAATTGAGCACAACGTCTTGATCACCATATGCTTTGGAAAGCAATGGAATATGAAATATACGAAAATACTTTTGACAATGTGCCAAATAATATAGCCCATTTATCAGACCATATACGCCTAATTCATCTTCGAGCAGGTCAAAATTTAATTCGTTTTTATCTGAAAATAATCTAAATATACATAACAGGCCAGTATCTTTTAAAAAAAAACCAATATCCATACGGCAACCAATATCTGTCAACAGGTACGCCTAATTCATCTTTGGACAGGGCAAAATCTCATTCTCTTGTATCTGAAAATAATCGAAGTGTACATCGCAGGCACAGTAGTACTTCAGTAAACTCACAACCGTCTGGACGTGGTATAGAAAATAGACAAGAGAGAATTGAAAAAAAATAGCCCGAAATAATGAAAAACAGTTATTCAGTGGTTCGAGTCAAATAAATCCTACTCCTACAAGTGTAAGGTATCGAAAAAAAAATTACCAATCAGAAATGTAGGTGAATTTCTGACCCCAGAGAGTGGAATGACCAATGAGAGTTAAGAGTTAAGAGCGTTGTATTCTGTCATTTTCACGCGGAATTATAAAATAATTTTATGGGAAAACAAACCTGATACAAGGTAACTTGTCCAGCGACTGGTTTTTTTTGTCGTAGAAGAAGGTCTTAGGGTTTATATCGAGTAGCCTGTGTTTTTTTTTACAATTTGGTTCAATGCAGTTGTTTTTTATTGTGGAAGGTCAAAAACAATAAAAACTTTTCTATTTGCTGACAATTTGCTGTGTGGAAAAAATTGAGTAAATGATCGGAACAATAATTTTATTTAACAAAAATATATATAGTATTTATTGAATCAATCATATATATTCAATGTATGTTACAATGTTGAGTATAAATGTGTGAACAAGTCGTATATCAGAATGTTATAATCGTAGAAAACTCGCTTTTACCATCGACTCATACTCGCGGTCCTCAATCTAAATTCTATAGATTGCCTACGGACACGCCGAGTCCAAACACAGCCGTACCTTGCTTTCAACAAGCCTGCACTTAAAATAGCCAGCTAGCAGCAGATAGTAAATCGCTCCTCAAGTGACCGCGAGCTAGGGGTTGCCGTCTTCAACAGTCAACTCTCGAAGCCGTCCGCGAGCTAGAAGACAAGTTTTCTTCTACCGACAACTTTTCTAGCTTCGCAGCGGGCTAAAAGACAGGTCTTCTTCAACCGCGAAACTTGAGCGAGCAGTGCACCTGCTACCAGCTTTCGCTAGAATACCTCTATGCCGGGAGATCACCTCTCTTATATGCCTAAAACTAGTCTTATTCTGATGCGCGAGCGACGATCCGCGTCGACGCCACTTAACGGTGACTAGTTCAAACAACAGTGCTGCCAATCGTATACCGGTATTGTACGGTATTGTGCGTCGCATTTGGACATCAAATCTCTTTTTATGTCGCCAGTATAAGGCAGGTTGGCAAGTTTTCATCTAATCAATAAAAATGCAGAATAAGATTCGATCTAATGGGTTTAATGATTTTAGCAGTCAAAAGAAAAATCCATTTTCAATACTTGGATGCTTGCTCTTAAGATTTCCAGGAAATTCCATACTCACGGGACACCTTGTAAAATATTAATATTATGCTTACAACCCGCGTAAAAAAATTTCAATGCGCTAAACTTGGGTCAAGTTGGAGCTTGGCTCAAGTTGGCCAAACTTGAGCACTAAGAATATCTTCCAACACTTCTATCCATATGAGAAATTGCGGAAAACTTTGCCCAAGAATAAGTTCAATTTTGGCCAACGTGTTTGCACGTTGGCCAAAATTTTCGGGTTTTCATATTTTTGTCGAGGGAAATTTACAATATTTGATTGGGTGCGATAAACTTTGTCCATCGTGCAGAAGCGTTTGACACAGTTTTTCAAAATTTTTCAAATCAAGGGTAAAGATTTCAGAAATTTTCACGTGTGGAAAACTTGACCTCTGATTTGAAAAACTTTGGAAAACTTTGTTCAACGTGTTTTCACGGTGGGCCAAGTTATCAGCACTCAATCAAATTTTGTTAAATATATTGAAAAACTATAGAAAATCTTGGCCCAGCGCGCAGTCAGAAATCATTTATAAAGAATAACATTTACAAAGAATAACATCATTTTTGTCAGCATATACAAGGTAAGTTTTTTAATATTATTTATTCAGTCTCGGAAAAGTTGGTTGGAATAACAATATATTTTGTTCCCGATACCTCATAAAAGAAACATACTTGTTGTATTAAATTTATATCAATAACTAATAAAGTTCCTTCCTTAACTTGACATTCGTTCATTGTTGAAACATAAAAATTCAACTCATCATGGAAGAAGGGTCTCGATATCTCACACAACGTTATAACAGCGTAAATTTTACAATCATCATTACAAGTCAAACATTCGATAGAACAATCACATTGACATAAAGTTATGAAATATTGAAGTAATCCGTAGCAATCGTTGCCAAATTGAGAAAATTTAACACACGAAGAATTAGTTTTCTTTTTTTTACTATAAATTTGCGTTTCGTAGTATATGTTGTTTTTTAATAATCTCGAGAAAGTGTGATATTTATTCAAGTTTATATTCGGTTTATCACGTAGAATATTAAAAAATTCATTAGGTATTTTAATTTCTCTTTTGTATGCGCCGACTGCATAAATATGAGGGCGCAAATACTTTAATTTTAATCGTTTCGTTCCGGAAGAATTAAGCTTTTTGCATAGCGCGTAAGTTTCAGTACCTGGCTGTAATATTCTATCTTCTAACTCTATCAGAGTCAACAATTTCGATGTAGCCGAGCATATTTGGATTTCTGGATGACGTGACCCATGAACGTACGATTTCAAAACACCATTGAAGTTTTCAAAATAAAAGCAATTAATGGCCCAAAGCGGACCAAATTTCCGGACAACTTCTGGTAAATGTAGCAGAAGATGTACATTACAAGTCATATATTTTTTACTGTAATGCTGCGTATCGTCAAACAGCCGGACATACTCTCGCAAAACTCTTGAAGCTTCGCTTACCATTTCTTCGGAAATACTCGATGAATTTAATAATGAGATTCCGTATACAAGAAGGGAGTGGTGTTTGAGCCGAGTAGAGCTCATGATTCCTTTTAGCACAGGTAGACTATAAACTAATAAAAACACTCTCAGCTCGCTCGCCTTCCAGTGCCTAAAATCACTGATCTTTCGAGGATTTCGTGGAAGGAAAGGGAGAAGAGTTAGAGCTTTTATGCGATCGTTTATAATATTTGTATAGGCAAATAGAGAAAAGTCCTTGGTTCGAAATTCTTCATCAAACCACAGAATGATCATTTTCTTCATGACCCCTTCATACACATTGTGCAAAACGTCAATCGTTGTCCCTTCGATGTAATTGTATGCTATCTTTGCTAACGAAGTTGGACCTTTTACGCCAAAGTGACAAATGTCCGTTTCATAAGCCTGAGCCGCGTATAAGTCATTGTCTACTGTCGTTCTAAGAGATAAATTTTCAAGAAATGGATACGTTTGTACATTATCAAATCTCTCCGTTTGTATGTAACAATTCGTACACCCATACGTCGAATTATATTGCTTAGTATTCCTAAATAACGCTATAGCAGGTAAATCGGCCGTTCCACTAATGATCAATGCTCGAACTCTAATTGGTTGAGCCAGACTAGGAATATCAAAATAAACTCCTCGAAATAAATCGCCAAGCTCATCAATAAAAGAATTCATGAATAAATTTGGATGAGGCTTATCGTCACCGATCCACAATCCCGCCAAAATTACGTTTTCTTTTTTTACGCGCATTTTATGAGGCAACTCATTCACCATTAAATAGAACGGCCATACACCAATTTTGGAAGATTTGAACAGCGGCAAACCATCCGTGTTCCAAGTGAACGTAACGTTATTAGAACTAGCAGTAAAATTATTCGGTACAGACTTATAAACCGAGCCGTCATAAATGTCCTCATAATTTTGAGAATCCAACTTTGGCCTGTCAAATCTATAGTTTAAGTTGTTCCTAAACTCTTCACGTTTGAAAAATGAGTGTAGTTGTTCGATTATGGATCCTCTAAGAAAATACCGAACATTGTTCTCGTCACAAGTCGAACAATACTGTTCGTCTAATTTGGCAAAGCATACTCCGCAAAAATATTCTTTTATAATCGGCACGTCGAAATCGGCAAGTGTTTTTTTCAATTTGTATACCGATTTCACACATTTATGAGGCTGGATACAATGTGCAGAAATTACTTCTATTAATGCTGCAAGAATGACCCCGGAGATTTTGAATCGAGTCGCGAATGTTAAAATTAATACTATGCTTTCTCCCACACTTATCGGCGCTCCAGGATATAGAGGATCAGCAAAATGATATTGATCA
>CACVKI010143269.1:0-53566 GCA_902732785.1 Trichogramma evanescens | reverse complement strand
AGTAACGCGTAGTGCGGGAGGGTACAAAAAATATTCACAATGGCCCAAAATCAGGTGGAAAGTTTACAAGCAATGTTGAGGCGCGTCGACTGGAACAGCAACGAAAGCCGACACGGATTTCTCCGCGAATTTGACTCTTCGATCGCTTCGTTCAACCAAATTCACAGTCATGGATCAATTTTTCAAAGTGGAGAGATCGATCGTCTTCTCATCGATTGCATACATTGCACCTACGAGGGTGCCAACGCTCACGACGCAAGAAAGCGATTCATCCGATTTGTGATCGGCATCGGCTACAGGGATGAGGCCGAAATTCAAGGCGGAGCTCAAACGATACAACGCACCACGGCGATCCATCACGCGGCCAGACTCGAGTACCACGACCTCGTCGAAGAGCTGTTTAAAATATACGGACAGTTCAAGGTGAACTACAGCGACGAGTCCGGCCTGACTCATTTTCACGCGGCCAGCATGGCCGGCTGTCACAGTGTCGTTCGCAACTTTTGCCAGTTCGGCCAAGACATTAATTGTGTCTGGCGGGAAACGGGCGACACGCCAATACGCCTGGCTATGGACAGACGTCAGGATAAAGTGGCGGCGTTCCTAATCCTACGTGTCGCTAGGGATCGGCGATCATAATAAAATTTATCGAGTTGACATAATCGAGTCAACCAAATGATTCGATCATGCTGACTCGATCATTCTTCAAAATGATCGAAAACTCGATTAACTGACTCGAATGAAATTTTTATTTTTTAAATACAACAATATAATTTTCAAGAAATAATCAACATTTATTACATGTATATTTAAATAATACATAGTCTTTCGTATTATTCACGCGGCCAGACTCGAGTACGACGACCTCATCGAAGAGCTGTTTAAAATATACGAACAGTTCAAAGTGAACTACAGGGACGGGTCCGGCCTGACTCATTTTCACGTGGCCTGCATGGCTGGAATGATCGATGCCGTTAGTCATTTTCTCCATCACGGTTAGGACATTGATTGTGTCTGGCCGGAAACCGGCGACACGCCGCTACACCTGGCTCTGGATAGAGATCAGGATATGGTGGCGGCGTTACTAATAATTTCCGCCTATCCGAAGATTCCCAATGCGCGGGGAGTGACAGCCTTGGAACTCATCGTTGCAAGAAACTACCACGATCACTTGGTGCAGTATCTATTCGATTGTGCAAAGGAACATATGTGGAAATGGACTAGGGCATCTTTCGAGTTCATGATGGGATTCGATCTGTCGTTGGAAAGTTGTGATATAGTCTTGCAGAATCTAACGGACGAAGATTGGTGGAATATTTTCGTGGCGACTAATTCATCGATCGCAGAATTTTACAATGAACTAGAAATGCTTGGAATATAATATTAATGTTGCAAAATTTTTCGTATTGCCCGTATGAATATATTTAAAAGTAAAATTAATTGAATAATATGAAAAAATTCTGATATGATGAGCATATATATGTGATACTTTTTAATGTCTGGATGAAAATAAATTATGTTAATATTTCGTATCGTACTTATATATGAAAAAAATTTAAAAAAAAACAAATAAATTCATTAATTAGCTTGGACTTTGATTTTTTGTGCTTAAATTTTATTTCAATTACATTCACAAAAATCATGAACAAGTTTTATAATTTGAAGCTATTGTTCCATGGCTGCTGACTGATTTGAAAAAATTCTAAATGGAAGTTATTTAACGCGGAAATGTCATCCTCAAAATTGTCCAACCAACTGGAATCATATTTCACGTTCTATACTTAATGAACGAGATGGTCACTCGAACTTAGAAAAAAGATGAGATAAAATATCAAATATTAGTCGATGAACGAAAATTTGAACCATTTAAGTTGTAGGAACTGTGTCTTTTTCTTTCTCTCTCTTTCTCAAAAACGAGTAGTTAGCATGAAGGTGCAAAGAAGATTGTTAACCATGTCTCTTTCTCTCTCTCTATTTTTCTCTCACTTTCTTAAAAATGAGTACGAAGCATGAAGTTGTAAAGAGGGGAAAAAATTACTTTTGTGCTCAAGAGTGTGAACCAGAGAAATTTTTGAACGAATTTATAAGTTTGCGCTACACTTGAAGAATACAAAATTCTTTAATACGGGCAGTATCCCCGATATTTATAATATGTCTGCGTACTTGTTCTGCCTGACTCGAGCTATTAAAACGTAAACAAAAACTCATAGCTCGCTCACGCGTTCAACGTCGTAGTTTATTGTTCAGTCAGTCAAGTACGTATACGTTACGTAAACCCCGCATGCGAGTGATTTTCGCGAATAAATATCCACGATGGATGAAGATCGAGCAGAAAATGTAATGGAAATTCCGAGACGCATCGACGTGCGCAGCAAAGAAATTCGACACGGATTTCTCCGTCAATTTGACTTTTCGATTCGACGATTCGACGGCTCGTCCGACGAAATTCGGGGCCATGGACTAATTTTTCGTCGCGCGGAGATCGATCGTCTTCTCATCGATTCCATGCACTACACCTACGGCGATGACAACCCCAGCAACGATCGCAACGCGAGAAAACGATTAATCCGATTCGTGATCAGAGCCGGCTACCGAGACGAGGTCGTTGATCCAGACCAGGTCGATCCTCGAATCGAACGTCGCACCACGGCGATCCATCACGCGGCCAAACTCGACTACTACGACCTCGTCGAGGACCTCTTCGAGATATACAACCAGTTCGAGGTGAACTGCAGCGACTCTAGCGGCCTGACTCATCTCCACGCGGCCACCATGGCCGGCTGCTTCGACGCCGTGGCGCGATTTCTCAAACTCGGTCACAACGTGAATCTTCGCTGGCCTTTAACCAAAGACACGCCGCTGCACATGGCGGTGATCCGGAATCGGGACATGATTACGCAGCTGCTGCTGGATTACGACGCCGACCCGTTCAAGGTCAACGCCCAGCGAGTCGCTCCCCTGCGACTCATCGGCAGACGACCCTACGATCCGGAGGACGACCCGCTGATGTGGTTTCTGTCCAAAAGCTTGAAATCATTCATACAGGAATGGACGATGGAGTTGTATGTACGGAAGTCGGGACTAACAGAGGACTCGTTTAATACCTGCGTCGGAATCTTGGAGCAATCAACGAATGGAAAATTGTGGAGAGACATCGTAATGATATGGTCGCAAGACGAGGATGTTTACGATGACCCACCGCGCGAGGATGACGATGACTAGCATATTTGCGCTATCTTTTAATGTCTGATTTGTATAAATTTTCGTACATTTTTTTTTCTTAAATGTAAACTCTGTAAATTTTTCGTATCGTTCGTATACGAATATTTTATAAAGAAAAATAGACTTATTCAAAAACAAAAAAAAGGTTGTTATCGCTAATCTTTATATTCATTCATGGCAAATGACAAAAATAAGTTCGATTCATAATATTACACACACCGACTTCGAGACTCTCGAGTTGCTATATATAACGCAGCGAAAACTAGTGATCCAGCTCGACGCGCGGTCGGACGTGTACATATAAAGCTGCACTTTTGTCGCTGCAGCAGCAGCAGCGCGCGAATGACCCCACTTCTCTCTCGCGCGACGTTTCATCATATCAGAAAAGAAAAAAGGGCGATCAATTTTCTCGTTAAAGGAAGTAGTGGTATAGCGGTATTATTGCTCGAGTTGGGCATTCTTGGCACGAATCGTGTCGTTATATATACATTTTTATACCGCTACCGCGAGCTCTCTCTCTCTCTTTCTCTCCGGTTTTTGGTCAAGGCTCGTATGGTACACATTATTATACACTTAGACTCGTAATGAGAAATTGACGAGCCTATTAGGAGAGGAGGAGAAAAAAGAAGGGAAAAATTAGTCACTGCGACGATGAAAATTTAACGAGGCTCCAATGATTCAGCGGGATATAAAGGGCAAATTACGTCGATTCGAGTGGAGGGTCGCGCGAGCTGTTACGTTTTCCACGCCACGTGAAAAAGAAAAAAAAACAGGAAAAGAAAGAAGATCGAGTAGGAAAAAAAATATATGTGCCATTCGTTGCACGATTCATCGCAACGGGGCTTAGAGCAGGTCCAGCCCTTTTAAGGCGTCTTTCAGCGCGCGGGCATTTTAGCAAGAGAGTCTCTTCTTTCTTTGGTCATATACGTATATGTGTGTATGCACAGTAGAGTAGCTCTGCTCTACGCGAGGGGGCTAAGGTTTTGTGCCATTTAAGCGAGCTAGCTTTCTAGCTAGTGTGTACAAAAAGCGTGGTGAACTCTCTCTCTCTCTCTCTCTCTCTCTCTCGAGCAGCAGCAGCAGCAGCAGCAACCTAGTGCAAATTGAATGAGATTCTTCGCTCACTCGAGGGCTTTTTAGTGTCTGTGTGTGGCGTGCAGCAGTAGAGAAAGAGCGAGAGAGAACATCGCTTATTCATCGCGACACTCATTATTTATATGGTATGACTTTTTACCGCTTAACTCTTCTCTCTCTCTTTCGACTTCTATAAATGCACAAGCGAGACTCGTCGTCGTCGTGCTGAATGGATGGCTTTTAATTATTTGGCAGCTGTACAAATGATCATTGTAATGAATTCGCATCAGCGACGTCGGCGGCGGGTGATATAGTCTCTCTCTCTCTCTCTCTCTCTGTGAAAGGAGAACCGAGAATGAATATTATTATACGCGTCTCATCCTGGTGTGCTACATAATAATAATAATAATAATAACACATCGAAGCCCTATATTTCTCATTCAATTGTGATTTGTATGTATACGCGCATACTCGATGCGGAATGCAAAAGGACAATGAAAAATGAGAGGGTATATATATGACATTTACGAATTCTATTCTTCGAGCAAACAGATGTGCGCGCGCGCGCGGCTCTTTTGCAGTGCGATGATATAAAGTTCATTCGTTCGATCGAAAATATGCAAAAGGGTTTTTTTTTTTTTTTTTTTGTAACGTAAAAGACAAAAATTCAATCTCTCTCGGGCAAAATAAATCATCTCGAACTGCACTTTTACACATCCGTGCGCAGAGCTTGTATCACCAGCAGCGCGCGCGCCGAGTTATACACACGTTAGTCGCTCGCGTTGAATACATTTACATGCGCTTGGAGAGAGAGAGAGAGAGAGAGAGAGAGAGAACTGCGTAATGCAAAGCAGCAGAGTCATGCACACAGACACACGGATGCATCCGACAAGTTTATACAGGGTAGGCGGGGGTTGTGTTGGTTGGTTGGGCGCCTCCCCGCATGTAAGACGGTAAAGTTTCTTACACAGCCCAAGTCTCGTCGCGCGGAAGCGGCTTGCACAGTGTACTGCACGTCTGCGTATGCGTAATAAGTGCACACACAGGTACGCGTGTGTATAAGTGTAGGTGTGTAGGTGAGATGAAGTGTCTGCTGCTGCTGTTCCAAGTTAAAGAAAAAAAAACAGAAAAAATACGTTTTCAAGAGACTCTCGCGAACTTTTCTTCTTCGCGTCTTACACTTCTTAGAAATGGAGAGTAAACGAGCTGCGATAGTCGTACGGTATATAATAAGTAGGGAAACTCGGCGACGAGATTGCGTATTTTGTAATAATAATAGTAATGATATATATATTTGAAACGCTGATTTGGAAATTCATGGGATGTGGCGCGGCGAGGAAGCAAAAAACCATGCTATTTGCCCGTTAGCCGCGGGAATTTAATCACCGCAAAAAGATTTCTGCTACAACGCACAGAGGGGCGAGATGCGAACTCGGTGCGAAAGCTCGACGACGACGCTACTACTGTATACATACGAACGTGAACTTTCGTCTTAACTTTTGTTTGTATACATTCTTTGAAGGGTAAGAGAGTACGAGGAAGGAAAAAAGAAACTAACAAAAACAGCGAAATTATTTCGCAAGACGATAATAGAATAAGTATTTACTAGCTTTTAAAAATAAAAACTACAGCTATATACGAGAGCTACTATGCAGCTACTGCGCAGCGTGTAAGAGAGTAAATAAATTCACCGATACATACCTTCGTTGTAGTAGTAGTAGTAGCGAGAGTACACACTTACACGTGTGAGGGCAGCAATAGCTCAGCTGTGCGTGTGGTCGGGGGAAAAGTTTTGCTGCAGAAAGGCAGCAGCAAACTGCGATGTCAGGGCGCAGGAGGCGGGGGGAGGAGGAGAAAGAGTCGGATCCAAAGAGAAAGTTAATAAAGTACCGCGGGAGTTGCAGCAGTAGCAACGCATTCGTCTAATGTCGAGATTCGAGATTGTACAAAAATAGAGAGAGAGAGAGAGAAATCTTTCTGCGTTACTGCAATACTCTTCTTTATATACGAATCGGTTACGGACCAAAAAAAAGAGAGAGAGAGAAAGCTCATAAATGTTGATTTTTTTTTCTTCCCTCCGATATGTCAAGATTGAAAAGTACGGCTTCGTAGGTTTTTTTTTCTAAAGCAATATAAGCGTGTAAGTAACTATCTCTCTGCTGCCGCGCTTGTGTACTCAGAAATTTGTCGGTTGCACGAAAAGGGGAATTTAATTAAATCGCAAAATATATAAAGGAGTGAGAGAGAGAATTCCAGTGCTGCGTAGATCTTTCCGGTAAATATACCAATTAGAAGGTCGAAAATCGCACGCGCCTGCAAAAAGCGGATGTATTTTATACAGATATATAAATAAGAGAGGCAGAGCTTTCCTGGGCCACGCGCGTGTAATAAGCTCTCCGGGGCCAAATTCAAAATATTATATATAAATTATTTACAGTTGGGATACCTTTACAGCCGAGGGGAAATTTCGAAATTAAACATTTTTTTTTTCGTTGCTCCTTCTTTATTGTAAATTTGAAGTCGAGGTACATTTATTATATTCTATGAAAGAGCCCTGCAGCCCAACGCGAGATTGGAGTTTTCCCTTTTTTGGATATTTATTTTCGAGTAGGGTACCCCCTATATAACTAAATCCCATGTAATATACTACTTTTTAAAATTAAACATTTTTTCCATGAGAATGCGTATGCATATATAATAATTCTCATTCGGCGGGCATTCATTTACAGATGTAACATATAATGTATCACGTTTCCGCTGTATAAATATCACATTCAGCTTTGTGTCAAACAAAAAAAACACGTTTATTATTTTACTTCAAGTTTTTTCCTCTCCCATAAAGGAAATGAGCAATACATTCATGCGATGGCGTATTATCTTGTAAAAAGTAAAATAAAATAGAGAAAAAAATATGAAGCGAAAAAAAAATCACCCCCGCGTCACGTTCAGAACTTTCCACTTGAACTTCATGGCTGGCGACACTGCGGCGGCAGCGGGCGGCGGCGGCGGCGTCGCGTACGTATACACGTCAAAATATTTCTTGCAAAGGACGTGTAGCGAATGCAAACGACAGTTTTTTTTTTTAACGCATATATCAAGCGTATCATCGGCGTGTCATTTTTGTAACTTTGAGTCTAAAAAAAAAGGAAGAAAATAATAATAATAATACTGAAAAATATAATCATTGAGGGAAAACGAAAGAAACGCATGGGCGACATGTGCGTGAAAGAGCCGCCGCCTCTGCACCGCCGAGATGAATAAAAGAAAAGTGGGATAGAACGTGTCACGCGCGCGTGGCTTTTTTTCCGCGCTCTGGCGCGCGCAAATTTGTTTTATTCCACTAAATCATTCGTTTTCTTCTTTTTTTTTTTTTGTTGGTATTTATCTGTTGCAGGAGGGAACGAGGTCCAAGTCTCACACGTGCAAGGCCGCCAACAAGGAGATAAACAAGCACAAGAATCAGAACCCAAAATGTATTCCATGTAAGTTTTCTGAAGAATTTATCACCGTTAGAAAAGAAAAAAAAACTAAAATTTCTATCGCCCCGTCAATCTTCGTCGCCGATGAACTTCTCTCTATTAAAAAAAATATACATCCTCACGCTTACTTTAATTAACCGCTCGGGCGGTTTATTTTCCCATCGCGCCGCGTCGCGCAGACGTCCACGACTAGCGACGACGTAAAGCGTAACAGCAGCTCTTGACTGAATCTTTCGCAAAACAATTTTATTACTCGCCCCCGTTTCTACTCTCGGGGCAATGAGTTTCGCGCGGCGCAGCGTCCTGCAATCGAGCGCAATATATAAGAGTAAAAAAAAAGGGACGAGAGAAATGCTATATCAGTCGATACAAAAATAAAATAAAAAAAGGGAAGCTAATAGCGAAGCTGCTCTCAATTTCTTCTTCTTCTTCTTCCTACGCAGACGACTACAACCGAGTGGTGCTGAAGCCGATCGAAGGTGTACCAGGCTCGGATTACATAAATGCCTCGTACGTCAGTGTAAGTGCTCTCCTCTTAGCTCTCTATACATCTCATAATGATATCTCTTCATTATGAACGAAAGAAAAAAATGTTTTTTTTCCCTCTTCGCAGAGTATACTGAAACCGAATGCCTACATCGTGACCCAGGGACCCAACGACCATACGGTCTGCGGTTTTTGGCGGCTCGTCTGGGAGCAGAACCCCTCCTGCATCGTCATGCTCACCAAAACGTTCGATTTCATCAAGGTACGTACAGTGCAGTATAAATAAGTTTACCTCGATTTCTCGTTCACGCACTATTTTCCGTTTTTTATCACGAATCCACTCGCGGATTTTCGAACGTTGCAAGGAATCGATCTACCTTTTGCCGAATGAAAAGCCAGCTGCTTCGGAAAGTAAAAAAAAATAAAATAGATCGAAATGTTTTATATACGTCGCGATCGCGAGAGGCGAAAAGAAAAATAGTTCTTCGTTTCGATAATGATTCCAATCATTCATGCATAATGTACACCGTTATTTATTGCAGATTTAATGTAAAATCAGATGTTGAAAATTGAAGTAAACGATACCGAACTTGAATCAAATCTTTGTTAAAATTTAATCTAAAAGTACTGGTATTATCTGTCAGCCTTCGCCGCTAGATGGCGAATACATAATCACCTACAAACCCGCGAGTCGGAAAGTAGAAATCATTGTATAAGCATGGTTTTAGTAATTTTAACGTTAATGTGTGTATATGGATAAATATTTATATTGATTCTTCTTACATAAACTGCCCTCATAAAAATGCAATCCAATGTACGATTACATTATTTTTAAAGAAAAGCTGACCAATAAAGATTTCATTCGTTACTCAAATTTGATCAAAAATTAAAGTTTTTAATACCGATTAGTTTGCTTCGTCGATTGCTTACGAACGAACGTTACGTAAAATTCAATCATAATTAATGCTGGCCTCCCCCGCTAGATGGCGAGTACTTTCATCTGCTAAAATCTGCAATTGACGAAGTAAATATACTTGCATAAGTCACGGTTTTGAAATTGACATTTTAAAACAAATACATTTAAAAACACACAGTCCTAACACGAGACTCGAAACGATCGATCAATCGCCGTTATTGTTATTTTTTTTTCCTCTACTCTCCTTTATACTTAACTTTCTCGGCGTACATCGTTGTAAAAGCATGGTATATAAACTACACCCGCGCACATAGCTGTATGTACAAGAGAGAATAGACGCACAACGTAAAATTGCATTTTGCGAGTGCGCGCGCGGAAAGAGCATCTTTTTCTCCGTCGAAAATTAATGACCTCTCTTATACTCTCTTGCTCGTCGCAGCCAGCGCATTATATACGCATTGTCGAATCGCGCGCAAGGAATTTAAATTTACTAGCCCGAGAGAGAGAGAGAGACAGTCCAGAGAGCTCGGAGTAATTCATTTACCATGTATAATAAAAGAGGAGAGAGAGAGAGAGAGAGAAGAGAAGCTACGACGAAAATGTCGCGCAAATGTTACAATGGCTAAGTATTAGGTCAAGCAGCAGCGGCAGCGGTGCAGCAGGCGCGATTAACGGTGCGGCTGAAGGCATTAATGAGAAAGAGAGAGAGAGAGACTTTGACATTTTTCAAGCCTCTTATCCGACCCCGCAAGCTCGCTCGTCGTAAACTATCTTTTTCCACAACTCGTCCGTAAGAGAGAGAAAAAAGAGACTAGATCGGTTCGAGCTGACCTACATATTAAAAAGTCTCTCTCTCTCTCATCCAGTATACGCGCGGCTTTTTTGTCAAAACATTTCCTTGCCTTTCGCCTCAAGGATCATAAGAGCTGTTTTTCTTGTCTCAAAAATCTTGGACTTCGATACAACGGATAATGGGAAATGTTTCGCAGTAGATATACATGTAGTTTACATATCTGCCATATCGCGCGCGCATATATATCCTTTTATAGCCTTCTGTGTAGGGCGAAACTTGGAACGCGCGCGAAATTACCGCTACACCTCTTGATGTTACACGAGGGGTCGTAACGTATTATGCATGTATATGTATCTCCGCGCAGTCTGACCCAGCAGTATATATAAGGTACGTTACGTAACGAGTTTAATATCTCTCGGGCACAGACACTCGTCCTTTCTCTGTCTCTCTCTCTCTCTCTCTGGACGCGCTTCTATATTATTATTACAACGGCCAACTATACATAATAATAATATAAATAAAGGCGAGAGGTCTAAGAGGCGAGTAAAGCTTCCGGCGGCTTTTATAACTCGCGTACTGTCTATTTACTTTTGCCGACGTCGGCCGTCGCTGTGCCTCTGTTATTTCAACGCTGTATGACAAATCGAAGGCGAATCGAACGTTCCCCGCGCGCGCGAGGCGCCGACGACGGGTGGTAATATTTCAACGTCTCTCCCTCTCGTCGATACACACGTAAACGCTTCGCGAAGTTGACTAATGAATTTTCGCGCGCGCACAAAAAAAAAAAGATAATATTTTTCACGCGCTGATAAGTAATAAACACGTATAGTGTTATAGCAGCGATGCGCACAGTTGGTGCCAGACATTTTTCATCGTCATCGTTTTTCTTTTTTTTCTTGTGTCTCAAAAATGAACAAGTCGACGTGTGTCATCTCTACGCGATAATTAATCGATTTTACTTATCAAAATGTGTACAGGTGATGTGCACGCAGTACTGGCCGGTGGACCGCGACAAGGAGGAGACCTACGGCGAGATCACGGTGCGCGTGCTGGGCGAGGAGGAGCTGGCCAACTTTCGCATCAGGCAGCTGCTTATGTACAAAATGGACCCGACGAGGACCGTAAGTGCTACGCACGTAAATTACACACCCGATGCATGTGGCATTTTTTTTTCTTTGTTTTTTACGACGCGAAACTTTTCAATTTAGCTCTCGCTTCAAAATTTATCGTCTTTCAATGCGCGAGTAAATACTGCGTGAGAGAGCAAATATTTAAAATATCTAAATGAACTTTTTCAGACAATCACGGAGGAACGCAAGATACATCAGTTCCACTACACCGAGTGGCACTGCCACACGAATCCCTTCGCCAACGCCGTGCTGGAGTTTCGCCGGCGCGTCCGATCGATGGTCAACTCGCTCCCCAACGCCGATGGGCCTATGCTCGTTCATTGCAAGTGAGTGTTTCGCGCGCGGGGACAAGAAATCAAGCGGCGATGATCGGTATATAATAAATCGTTACTTAAATTACAACATTTGCAGCGACGGAGGTGGCAGGACGGGAGTGTTCCTGATGATCGACGCGAACCTCGAGCTCGGCGAGGAGCAGGACGCCTTCGACATATTCGGCTACTTCAACAAACTGAGAGACGCCAGGCGGGGTCTCATTGAAAACATGGTAAGCCACGCGAAAAACTGAATAAAAAAAAAAAAGTCCACGTATACACGTATCTATGTGTGTGTCCGTAAACAGGACCAGTACAGATTCGTCTACGACACCCTCGAGGAGTTCATCAGCTGCGGCATCACCTGGTTCCCGGTGGCCGAGCTCTCGGATCGCCTCAAGGCCAAGAGCATCAAGGATCCGCGCACGCGCAACAACGAGTACGTGCGCGAGTACAGCAAGGTCTGCAAGCAGACGCCGCGCTTCACCATCGGCGACTGCGCCGGCGGCCACAGGGCCGACAACCGCGAGAAGAATCGCGACGTCCTCGTCGTGCCGCGTGAGTGACATATTGCAATACGTTCCAGTTGATTTTTACGTTGGTTCAGTTAATTTTACATGGCTCGTTGGATTGAAAATATTTTGAAATGTATGAGTTATGATGGCGATTTAATCGTTTCGAAAAATGTAGATTATTCTGTAAATACCTGTGAATACGATAGCACCGGTTTGAGTCTCCACCGCTAGAGGGCGAGTGTACCACTATGTATAAATCTACAAGTGGCAAAGTCAAAATATTTGTATAAGTAAACCTAAGGTTCCTCAAAAGAGAACCTCCATCTTACTCACTTGGAATTTTGTTTGCGACTGTTCTGATAATATTACACATTGAATTAACTAACTTGAATTTGATATAATATTCAAAAATCACGAGGTGAAAGTTTGAACCTAAGTAAATACAGCAACATTAACCCATTACCGTTCAGAATGACGAAATTTCGCTTCGCTCGTAAATGCGACTTGTTCTATGTTCTAGACACTGAAAAGGCTTCGCACATATATAATATAATTTGATGTGAAAATTCGGGCTCAGATTTGAGATTTCTAACAAAATGACATCCACGACACAACACTTTTAAATCTTCTTGGAAACACTTCATTGATTGTAGTAGATTAATTATCTAAACTGCATAATGACTCTATTGATTCATCGTTAATAGATGAACATGATGTTTCTGAAATAAAGATATTGTTCAATCTTCTTGAAAATTGTTCATTAATTGTATCAGATGAATTATTTTGCGTCTCGGGGAAAGGTACTTTTTGGCCAGCGAAAAAATATTCTTTTCTTGGACATAGACTGTCCATTAGAACTGGACATTTATCAATCTGATGTGTAGGGTCTTTTTTTACTTGATGACTAACTGAGTGAGCTGCATCTTTTTACTTTTGTTTGTTTTTTAAAAGATTTTGTTGCAGTTCTTTAGTAAATATGTTTTGAGTATAAGTGTGTACATATGTCACAAAAAATTTTTTCTTCAAAACCGTGTTTGGACTTTGAGCTTTCATCACTAGATGGCGAGTAACTCTAGCAGATGAAATCTGCAAGTGACAAGGCGAAAATAAATGTATAAGTCCAAACAAGTAATATCATAACATTTACGTTTTTTCCGACTTTAACATGTTATTGTAATAGAAAAATCCTTATAAAAGAGCCAATCAATGGTGATGTATTTCAAGAAATTTTAAATGGTAATTTTTTAACCATCATCCTATAAAAACAACAACGCGAATGTCTGAAATCCAACGAAATGATTCTCGTATAATTTTTTCTGAAAATGCATAAACCTTATTAAACGTCATATTTATCTCACTGACCTTTTTTTTTTCGTTCCAGCGGACAACTTCCGACCCTACCTGACGAGCTTCCAGGGCAACACCTTCACGGACTACATCAACGCCGTCTTCGTTGACGTAATTATATACCATAAACCCGCGATTTAATTCAGGTTTTTTTTTGTCCATCTCTCTCTCTATAAACCTGAGCTCTCGAACGCGTCTTCCAGGGCTACACGAAACCCCGGGAGTACATCGTGACCGAGTGGCCGATGTCGCGCTGCCTCGGCGAGTTCTGGTCCCTCGTCTACGACTACGAGTGCTCGGCCGTCGTCGTGCTCTGCGTGCCGCCCGCCGACTCCACCAGCTATCCGTCCTTCTGGCCCGACGGCCGCCACTGCAAGACCAAGAAGTACGGGCCCGTGTTCACCATCGAGCACATCAGCCACAATCATTACTCCAACATCAAAACTTGGGTAGTTAAAATGCACAAACAATTCCTTGACGGCGAAGTAAGTATCGAGTTCGTGACCAAAAAAAAACTCTCTTGGGTTTTTTTTCTCTTCTGTTTTTTGGGGTTTTGCGCCTTCTTCCGCTCCTCTGTCTTCTTCTCTACGCTCTACGCTCTTCCGCTCTACGCTAACCAAAACAAAAACAAAATACTACGCACCACTTGGCGCTGGCGTGTTTGGTGGGCGGTGGTGTCGACAACCCTTATACATGGCTGCCCGGCGCTGCTGCCTCGCTTCAAAATAAACTTCTTCCACCTTTCGACTGGATAACAACTACTGTGCTGCAACCAACCAACCAACCAACCAAACCAAACCAAACCAAAAGGTCTTTCGGATAAACAAGAAAATCGTTTCTCTTACCGAGTTAATGGCAGGCATAAAGGCGCCCCCGAAGACGGTCCAGCTGTTCCAGCTGATCTGCTGGCCGATGGGCCAGATGGTGCCCACGTCGACCAACAGCCTCGTCGAGATGATGAACATGGTGGAGCGCTGGCGACAGCACACCTCGTACGGCCCAGTGGCCGTCGTGTCGCCCGACGGCAGGAGTCGCTGCGGCGTCTACTGCGCCGCCAACGCCTGCATCGAGCAGGTCATACAGCACGGCGAGGTGGACGTGTTCCAGGCCGTCAAGACGGTGCGCAGGCATCGGCCCCAGCTCATACAGAGTCCGGTAAGATAGCGTCGAACAATACCAGGGTATATGTAAAATTGCACGCGCGTTCGATGACTAATTAATGGCACACGCTCGCAAGAGAGGATAACGCAATTTTTTCAGCATGTTTATCGTAATCATCATATTCATTTGCATGTCGTCGTCGTCGTCGTCGTCGTTGTTCTTTTTTTTTCGTAGCTGGAGTACACGTACATTTATCACATGTTAGCGCTCTACCATGCGAACTACTTAAGGAAAGGTGCAAAACCCACAGAGCCGATACCCATCGAGAGTTACACTAGTCCGCCGAGGAGAGCGTCGTCCGTCATTGATAGCAGTAATAGCTCCGAAAAAGCCCCGAAAAGGAAAAAGTAATGAGAGCCGACGGGATTTTATACGGCAACGTTTCAGTAATTTTTGGAGAAAACGAGCATTTTTGCGGCGAAACAGTAATTGGCCTGTTTTATTCGAAAATTAGAGATTACGTTTCATGCGGAGAGCTCGATTACTGTTTCGCTTGTACTCGTATTTTGTTTTTATTTTTACTTTTTTTTTTTTATTTCTGTACTTATTACGTTTGATCGAGAGAGGACTTCGCCGATGGTAGAATTCGAGGATAAAATTGTATTTTGGCCCGATCGAATTCGGAACGGTGTATTGATTTTTTTTTAATACTAACATTTTATCTAGTTTAAATTAACAGATTTTAAAACTCACTCGTTTTATTGAAAAATTGATGACAATTCTTCCAAGATTTCTATTTGCATTAAAATAAACGAAGAAACGGAGCAATAGTAATATAATTTCAATTAAGTGCATAAATATAAATATTTTTTTTCATGAATCATAAAATTCATTGAGTTCAATGTAAAATTCTTTCGACTTGATTCAGATCACAGCAATTTCAATTCTTCCGCATGAAAGTAGGTTCATGCGGGTTAAGTAAAAAAACACTCCATCCTTACATTAATTTTCATATTGCTTTTGTGAATTTTAGTTATTTTAAATATAAAAGTAAAATCATTCTGATTTGTTAATAACTTTTTAATAACATCATCGACGACCCAGCTCAAAATTTATTTGTCGCACTTTGATGTCGTGCTTTGATTTACACGCTTATTTTTACTTTGCCACTTTCAGATTTACCGATAAAGGCGCCACGCCATCTAGCGTCGGAAGCTGGGATTAATTTGTGTTATAATTGTCATGCATGCATTGTACATTAACGCTAAAAATAAATCGCTTAAATAAAGCGCTTAAATTTGATCATAGAATACATATAAAAATAATATCTTTGCCCTCGTATGCAGTCATTTAAAAATAAATTTTCATCGAAAATGTCATTTCATTCAAAACATCGAATCATCTTCGTCGTATCTAATCTCTTCCTCATTCTTTGTTTTCTCCCTCTCGCACACAGACGGAGTACAAGTACTGCTACGATCTGGTCCTACATTACGTGCTGCACTACCTCAGCAAGGACATGTCGGAGAAGAAGTGAGAACACGAGTTGCGGGACGAGCTGTGGTTCATCGAGTTCGGCCGGGGCGCGGCGCTGCCGCTGACCCCGGAGGAGGCGCCCAGCAACGGCGGCGAGCCCGCCGTGCCCTGCGCCCAGGGCCGCGTCGTCTCCGAGACCTGCAGGCCCGCGCCCCAGCCGGCCTTCGCCACCTGCTCGACTTATCATCCTCGTGGCGCCTCGACTCCCCAGCAGGAGCAGCAGCAGCAGCAGCAGCATTTCAGCGAGTTGGAGGCAGCCTTGCTCTTGGGTCTACAGAAGCAGCAGCAGCACCAGCAGAACAACAGTACGACGACGTCTTCCGCAGCAGCAGCAGCAGCAACGACGATGACAGCGAGTAGCAGTAGTCCCAAGTCCAGCGCGTTGATGCGCAGCCAGACGGTGATCGGCTCGCAGTCGTTGCCCTCCCGCCCGGAGGATCTGCGCGTCCGCGCCTGGTACGAGGAGCCCTCCCAAGACAGTCCCGTGTCGACGATCGAGCCACTACTGAGCAACGACCCACTGAACCAGGACGGCAGCAACACCAGCAGCGGCACCAACAACAATCATCACAATCTCGATCATCGAGGAGGAGGCGGAGGTAACAACGACGCCGCGAGCTCGACCCGTACCAGCAGCATGGAGAGCGAGCATCATCCTCATTCCCAACAGCAGCAGCAGCACCAACATCATCAGTACGTGTACCAGAGGCCGCCCTCGGTGCCGCGCAAGGCCTGCATGGATCTCCAGGACGCCATAGCCCTGCTCGACGAGACCTGTCCCAATCCCGACGTCAGTCCGGTCATGACGCCGCGCACTCCCCGCACGCCGCTGACGCCGCACTCGAGGAACAAGAGGGCCAGGTCCAAGAGCAGCGACAACTCGTCCAACTACAGCAGCGAGAGACTGAACGACAAGTCGAGCGGCAACCAGGCCGAGACGCCGCGAGAACGCATCCGTCCCTTCCTCAAGAAGATCGGTATATCGATGACGGAGGACAGGCCGCTGCTGGCCAAGATAACGCCGCGAATCTTGGGGGGCGGCAAGCCCTACCTGGAGAGGATCGGCCACAGTCGGGCGGTGGACAAGTCGTTCGTCGAGGAGACCAATACAGGCTCGTCCGGGACCCTGGACAAGTTCACCTTCGACGCCGCTACGCCGAGTCGATCCAAAAGCAGTAAAGCAGCGGCCAAGGAGGAGCTGGAGAGGAAGATGGCCAGGGAGAGGCGCGACGAGATTCGCGGATTCAGCACGGGCGAGCGTCGCAAGTCCGGCAAGAACTTCCTGCTCAAGATGTACTCGTTCGAGACGGAGGATCTGGTGGAGGGCGATAGCAACAGGGCACCGGCACCGCGTCGGGATCCTCTGCGTGGCGCCTCGCTCGACGACGTGCTCGAGTCCGGCTGCGAATCGACCAGTCCCATTCGGACCGACGCTGCTGGCCCCGAGCTGGTGCGCTGCAAAGTCACCACCAGCGAGGAGATCATCCTGCAGCTGTCCTCGTCGAGCCGGGCGAGTCTCAACTCGCCCATGGAGATCGCCAGCTGGGGCGCGTCGCCCAAGAGACGCGCCGGTGGCGCGGGTACCCCGTGCTCGCCGTCGAAGCGCCCGGCGATGATGACCACGACGACGACGACGACGACGCCCGAGCGCGTCCTAGCCGTCTACAAGGATCTGGACGAGCCGAAGCAGACGACCAAGACGATCGCCACGTCGTCGGCCGAGGGCACCCTGGAGAGGCGCAAGAGTCGCATGGATCGATGGGGCGGGGCCTCTTCGTCCTTCGACAATTGGAGCGGGAGGAGCAGCAGCTGCGCCAGGGAGCGCGTGGCCACACCCGTGTTCGCCGAGATCGGCGTCAGGAGCACCAGCAACGAGGCCAACAACAGCAAGGGTAGCTGCAGCTCGGTGTTTTCGAGCTCGAGCATCACCACCAGGCACGATCAGTTTACCGAGAGCTACGCGGATTACAAGCTGAGGACGCAGCAGGGCCAGCACGCCCTGAGGAGACTGATGATGAGCCGGGGCGAGGCCAAGGCCAACATGCCGCCCTCGTTCGACATGGGTTTCTCGTCGAAGGAGGCCGCGCTGGAGAAGAGGACGTCCGAGGACTCGCCCAAGATCAGATCCAAGTCGGTGGAGACGGACAGGCTCAAGGACGATCGCAAAAAGCAGCAGCCCGTGGACAATGGCGTTGGTAGCAGTGGCAGACAACAGACGAGAACCAAGTCCGTGCTGAGGAAGCAGAAGCGCGTGGAGAAGGCCAACTACGAGCCGGATAACGGTAATAAAAAATTGGAGGACGACGACCACCGCCCGGAGCAGCCCGGCAAGAGAAAATTGGTGCACGAGCCGTCCCAGGAGACCCTGAACCTGCTGCGGGAGCTGCAGAAGGTCAAGAGCTCGCTGAAGAGCCCCGGCTCGTTGGACGAGAAGTCGATCGACGACGGCAGCGTGAACGACCCGACGACGGAGCCGCAGCCGCTCAAGGCCTTTCCCAAGCGCGTCCTGCTCACCGATCAGGAGTTCTGCCTGTCGATCGAGCGCGAGAACAGCGTGAGAAGACCAGCGCCGAAGAAAGAAGAGGCTAATGCGTCGTCGTCGTCGTCGTTTTTCGAGAAACGATGCCTGTCGCTGGACTACGCGGACGACGACAAATCTTCGACGACCAACGAGCGGAGAGCGAAAAAGTCCGAGGAGCTGCTGCTACTGGAAGAGACGCCGTCGACGGAGAAGACGACCGCGACACCGACGACTGTGCTACCCGCCAAAGCCAAGCACAAGAAGGATCGCGCCCCGGATCCGCCCAAGGATCAGCTGCTGCTGCTGCTACCGAAGCCGACCAGTAACAATAGTAATAATAGTAATAGTAATAGTAACAATAATCGTCGTCAGCAGCGTCATTCCGATAGCGATGCGACCGCGACCAACAATGGAAACGGCAACAATCAATTGAGCCCGAAGCGTCGCAACCAGAGCGAGTCCACCTCGCCCAAGGCCACCGCCTTCCGGGTGAAGAAGCGGCTGGGCCGCGTCTCGGTCGAGGACAAGGACAAGACCCTCAAGCAGGAGCAGAGCTTCGCAGCCGATGTCAACGCCGACAAGGAACAGCAGCAGCAGCAGCAGCAAACGACGACCACGACTACCATGACCATGACCACGACCACGACCACGAGTACCAACGTCGCTGCCGCCGCCGCCGCCGCCGCCGCCGCCGCTGCCAACGTCGTCGTCGTCGGGGGACAGAAGAGGGCCAAGTGTCTGCCGTTATAACAGACGAGAAACAAGTCGAGCAGTGGTGCTGGATCTGCTGCTGCTGCTGCTGCTGCTGCGGCTGATGGTGGTAGCAAGAAATGACGAGCGAATGTTATTATTATTATTATTAGGATCTTAGATATGTATTGTATATTGAAAGTCCCACGCACGCACACGTACATACGTTATATACACTCTATTACTACTAGTATACTACTATAATAATACAATTAATAACATAAAATGAAAAATGAAAGCATAAGCTTGCGGACCAGTTTTTTATATTTTACCATAATAACTCGTTAATCTATATGATAATATATATGATATATAAAATATAAAGGAGAAGAAAATTAAAACAACCAAAAAAAAGTAAAAATATTATTATTGTTGTTGTTATATATGATGTACTTGTCGATCTCGCGGTGGCGCTGTACTCTCAATTTCAATTAATTGATTAATTATTATTATTATATACAAAACAGCAACAACAACTACGTAGGATATACAGAGCGCGTTGATTCTAATACTGACAAAAAAAAAATAATACAATTTGATAATGTTTCCAAAGTTTTCCAAAACAGGATATTATAATAACTATACGATGTAACGTGAGAATAGTTTTTTTTAGTCAAATATTTGTAAAAAAAAGGGGGAAAAGAAAAAAAAATCAACTTTATAAGAGACGATGTAGAAAATAAAATATTTCCATTCGTTATGTGTGCGTGTGTGTGTTGTACGTGTGTGCGATATATGCAACGACGATGACGACGACGACGATGCGTTTACTAATTGCCGTTTGAGTTTATAATAAAATTTATTATATTATATACGTATGTAGTTTCGGCGACTATAACTACATTTTCTTGCGCAGTGCCTTTGAATGTATTTAAGTATACGGCGACAAAAGAGAGGAGAGGAAAAAAGAAAGATCGGCAACAAAAACGTGTGTATAGCGCGAGTCGACGCGTCAACGTTAATTATAGGGAAAGAATTAAACGGTTGTATACTGTAATAAAAAAAAAATAAATAAAAACAATTCCATGTCATGCGTAGGGTATAATACATCGTCATGTAGAGATTAGCCGTTTACAATTATAATGTATGTCGATCGTCTCAACAAAGTCGATGAGTGATTTTCTCTGATCGTGACTCTTTTTTAATCGTTGTACGAAAAAGAGAAAAAAGAGTCGCGAAGGAACAAAAATGTAACTCGAACGTTACTGCTAAACTACAGTTACTACATTATACATTAAAAAAATATACATTCTACATAGTCACTTATATTCTATACGATATAGTTGAAAAGGTTTGACGAGACGCGTGTGTGTCACTTCGTTTGATATTTTACTCTTTTTTCTTCTTTTATTGTTTGTCAATCTCTGAGAGCCTAAAAGCATATTTCTGAATGTGTTAAAAAATAATGATATACACGTATAATGAATATACGAAAATAATATTAAAATGAAGCAGCGAATACAGGACTATAAAAAAAAAAGTAAATAGGGCGATACACGTTATATAATAATATATATAGAGTGAGGATTTTAATTTCCAACGTATTTTCATTATTTAGGACGAGATGTGCCAAAGTGTGAGACAAAAAAAAACTCCGTACTTAGCGTGTAAGGTCTGCTCTGCTCTGTGTTAAAGTAAAATTAAAATATAAAAAATACCATGTTATTTCTGAGGGTATAATGAATACAAAAATATTATATTATTATTATTATTATTATTACTATATATTGTACGTTACGTTTGTATGAGTGATATATACATTATTGCGATATCTATGTACACAAATATATTATATCGAAGATACGTAGAACGTGTCGTTTTTCCTGTATCGTAATTTTCATGCAACTTATCATAAGTGCAGATTATATTCGGGCCGCGCTCGACTCTAATTTAATTATATAAAAAAAAAAGTGGAAACGAAAGTTCAAAAATCGAAAGGGTGGAATCTGTATACACGCGACAGCTATCCGTCCATCGCTCAAATCTTCGGGCTGTCCCGTATACACACGCACACGCGCGCGAGTTTCGTTTTTGCGTCCATTATAGAGAAAATTTCAGAGTGGCATTATTATATAGGCGATGGCACTTTTATTTTACTCGCTGGCGAGATATCATGTATGGTTCTGTGGAGTCAATTTTGCTCGTTGTCGAATTTCCTTGTTTTCTTTTGTTTGTTTGTTTGTAATAAATATGCGTATCAAGTGCAGTTGTTTTTTGTTTTCATTACTTATTTTCCCTTCGAGAAGACATTGCGACGTACAACAAACGGCGACTAGTATTATATCACAATACGATGTTTATCTCCCGATTCCTACTTACCTTCCTAAATAAAACGTGATATCTGTAAATTTGTTGTTTTCCACGCCCACGTTTACGCACGAAAGATAATAAAAAAAAGCAGAATCATAAAAAATACCTATAAGGTGGATTAAAAAATATACAATTAATAAATATATAATTAATATATTAAACACACGAAAAAAAAACTAGAGTAAAGTTTACGTGTAACGTTGTTCGTGGGAATTCCGAAGAGAGGCTCTGTGCTCGCACGTTGATCGTGGTAATATGTATAAAAAAGTACGATAACTATGATAAAAATAAAGATATATTTGAAGTTTGACCTAAATAAACAATTACCATTATTATATTATTTATCAGATTATTCTACGAACGTGAATATATGAAATGTTATTTGAAGAAGGTAAAAAAATCTATTTATTATGCGCAATGATGGTTTGCGGATTACGTTTTTATGTGGGCGTATGTGTGTGTGCGTTGAAAAAAATTTAAGTTGGCCGCGTTGAATTATATTATAGATTTGTTGTTTTTTTTTTCATCGTTCAATCATTGCGTTGAGTTATCATTTCCTCGAATACAGAGTTTATTGCGTTCGGCGGAAGCTTATTGATTTTTCGATTGGATTGTCGATGCGTGCCGATTATTATTATATATATATGCTTTGAAGAAATGATATTGAATTTTTAAAATTTAAATGTACATAACCCACTATGCGTCAATCTCCGGGCGTGAATTAATCTCTCGACGTGTAGTGCGAAACGTGCAGCACATCTGGTACTGATTTGTAAATCAAATTGATAAAAAAAAATCAATAAATCATTTTCAGTATATTTGGTACCTATAAATTTTAAAAGTGAATTTTTGTAAACATGGCAAATTTAATAAGAACGTTAAGATAAATCAAATTGGTATATATTGTAAATAAAATAAAAATATGCATAGATTGCCAAAGTGTCTTTTTTAACTTCTACTATTCACATCCTTGTGTAAGAAAGTATTTTATTTTATTTTTTTTTTGTATAAAATTGTCATCATTGTACAAGCGTATCATGTTATCACAACCAGTTTTTATTTTTAGTTCTATATATACTTGAGTAAAAAACAGCATCTAAGTGAAAAATATATTTCTAAAATCAGAAATTTTATTTGACACTTTCTATTTACAAACTTATCTATAACATCTGAAACAAGGGAATGAATCAATCGACTTGGGCTGTCTTATCAACTATTACAGAATTAGCCAAGTTTATTACTCCACAAATTATTACACTTATATCATCTATAAAGGGCACTATTTCAGATGGTATTTCATTTTGGAAGATTTTAAACTGCCTAAACTTTTTAAAAACTACATCAAGTGGTTTTTCTACTTTTTTTGATGTTTTTTTGCCTTTGCTACTACTGTCATTTTCAGAAGGAAATTTTATATCTTTTGTAGATGTGAGGAATTTAAGGAAATTGTTGGTGCTGTTTTTAATGCTCAGTATGCCATTCTGCATTATTGCATTTTTTTGAACTGTTAGTAATTTGGAAATTTGATTCTGATCAGTTACAACAATTCCTGCAGCTTTACCAGTAAATACTCTACCAACATAACGAATAAGGCCACTTGTGGACAAACCAAGCAATATTTTCATTCTTTTCAGACTCCCATATGCTTGTGAATAGCCAACAAGAGAATTACCTTTTTTAATGGAATTGTCTGATACTAATCTATCACAATTTAGACAAAGTGGTTTAACTTGTACCAATAGTTCTATATTATCCACAACACTAGTTGGTTTATAAATATCTTTTAAATTGTCTTCGAGTGATTCTGAAACATTGTTTATCGTTGGCCAAAATATGGCAGCTTTGAGGACATTTTTCAAAGCAGTCACGGATGAAAGGAATGAAGTTTTACATTCTTGCTCACTTATATAAAATAAATATGAAAGCGTCTTGAAAGACAGATTTAATTTCATTTTAATCAAACATAAAACAATTCTAGCTTCAACACTTATTTCGATTCTAGGAAACCGCTCACTTTCATCTATAACCAATGATTTAGCTAATGCTCCCAGGGTATCGAAGCTTATACCAGTAAAAGCTCTTAACTGAGCGTCATTTTTTATGAGATTGAATATAACTATTCTATAATACCTACGGGCTGCAGAATAAAATTCTTCTGTCACTTTTAAAATAACATTATGCATGTAATTATCTACATCTTTATCTTCCACACCATCGCCTAAAATTTCATTCATTTCCACAAGTAACTGTGCAGCTTTCACTTGAAAAGTGAGATTCTTTGTGCTATTTTCTGAGCAATTACATTCTGTTTGGGTGCCTACAGATATCAATTCTGGAATTTGATCTACTTGATCTACGTTACTTTCAATTTGTGCTGAAGCACTTTGGTCGTAAGTTTCTTCACTGTCTGGAATCCATTCTTCAAAAAGTGCATTTACTTCAGAATCAGAGTTATGCTGATCTTCTTTCTCATTTTCTGTTTCTTTCACATTCACAGACTGTGTTTTTTTGAGTATTCTAGAATGAAAATAAGCATAGAATTTATTTCAAAAACAAATCAAAAGCATCAACGATAACACAACTTACGCTGGAGTCACTCTGGACAGACGTGCTGCAGCTCTAGCTGCTCTGACTTGATTTTTTTTCTGCTTCGCTTGTGGTACTTTTTTGGCAACGCTTGGTTCAGGCAATTCAACCGAGGGTATTGCAATATTCTTCAATCGTTTGATTTTTTTATCTAGACCTGTGCAACAAAAACATTCGTTAAAGGCAAATTCTTGATTCCACAAAATGTCAAAATATAGTTCCATAACATACTGCTGGATAAGTAATCGTCCGCCTTGAAGTGCTTCGAGCAGACACGCCAAGAATTGGCGACGTCGGCCGACAGCCTCAGCCTTTTTGCCCATAGTTTGCGCGCACTGATTTTCTTGATGTTACCGAGATTCGTCTTCACGAAGATGAACCTGTCGAGCTTGGGAAAGCTGTGAAACGACATATTTTCCGTTTTGAATCTCGTGCTGCTGTCGCAGCCGGGCACGCAGCATTGATTGTACATGATCGACGGGGTTTTTTAACGATTCGATCAAACGTCAATATTATTTTCTTGCACGTAACCTGTAGTAAGTGAAGCGTTTTGTTGTGCGTACGACATTCGATGCCATATTATGATGCTACGACGAAGTAGCAACTATAGCAGCGGACGACGACGACGCGGCTCTATTCGCGGGTAATTTCATCGACGCGTGCCGCCCTCTGTAAATTCAATGCGGACGTCCCGTAAGAACTTCCGCAAAACGAAGTGTCTCCGCGTTGGTATTTTTATGCGAAGTAAACGTGAGAAATGTAATTACAATCATATACGTTAATCTAGTGAAATAGCGATTCTCTCTGACACGATTTTTTCAATAAACTATCGTCTTAACGGCTTCGCGTATTTCAAAACTAGAACGTTGGTTGACTCATCGATAGATGGCTCTACTTGTGTCGCTGCCGGCGGTGCGGCTGCGTCGAAAAAACTCTCCACCGACCGTTGCAACCTGTGCGGCAGCAGTGCGTGCTCTACATAGCCTGTAGATAGTAACTGTGTGTGATGTGATAGATTTCTCTAAAATCGAGTGCCAGAGTTCTACATTTTGTTAGTGTTACTACTGTTGTAATGACGAATTCGCTCGAGAGATCGCATTAGTTGTCCATCTTGAACGAAATTCGTATGGTCCTACAACTAACCAACAACTGCAAACGAAGTTTTCGCCGATTCGCTGCAGCTATCTTCGAGTGACGCATCCATAATTGAGTGTACCTGTCGACGACGATCATGGATGATCATAGACGAGCAAATTTGTAAGTCGATCTCGTTTTCTCTTTGTTCATAGAAAATGGCTTATAAAAAAAACCGTTGTTCAACGCGGTCGCGTTTGCAGGTTGCAACGTGTTTAAACTAGTCTCTTTTGTCTCGGCGGCTCTCGATGTCGTTGTCTGCAATTCCTTTTTTTTCTCTCTCTCTCTCTGTCTAAACGCCTTGTGCGCGCGCTGTATATATGAAAAAAAAAAATCTGATAACGAACGTTAGGAGACACTCCACGGCCAATTTCAACGGAGAGATCGAATAGATCGAGTGAGAGAAAAAAATCGCGAATAAGGTCAAGGTTGCCGGTGAGGGTAAATACGCTCGCGCGCGCGCGGGGATAATTTAGTTTCGATGTGTTTTTCTCTCGCGCGTGCAATTACGTCAAGAAGGCACGACGAACCCAAAAGTCTTATATAGATAGATATAGATATACGGCACGGTTCGGCCTATACAAATCGCGCGAATCGTCGTTGTGCAACCGATGATCCCACGTATGTGTGTATTCATCTTTACGCATGTCCAATAGTTAGTTATCTGAGAAATATTATAAGTAAATAAACGAGACGAGAGACCCCGACTCTTCTCTCTCTTCGATTTATAATATTATTATATTAAATAACTGTGTTAACGGCCATACGAGTCGATCGCGTGAACTCTCGGAACACACACTCATTGACGCAAACGCGCGCCCAATTCAATGCCAAATAATCGCGAGACTTTTTTTTTCTCGCGCGCGCACACACGCCTCTCTCGCTCGCGCGGCTTTTGCCAGGCCGCAGCAGTCGTCTCGTTACGCAATGTATATGTGTGTCTCGTTTTTTTCTTTTTTTAATCGCCGCAGCTCGCGCGAGAAAAAATACACCTCAAGTCCGTAAGGAATCATCGATCCTTAAACTATCCATCGAGTCGTCGTTGCCATCTTAGGCATTGGATTTTTATTTATCGAATTAAAAAAAAAAAAAAGAACGAAGCAAAAAACTGCATAGAGAGAGAGAGAGAGAGAGAGAGAGAGATGGACGTTGTCGCGATGAGTCATCGATCATGAAGCTAACTTGCTGCTGCTGCTGCTGCTGTGTGTTTATCGCCGCGACTGCACACCGAGCACGACGAGCAGCGCATTATCGTCGTTTCTCGCTTGCGCGCCTTGTTATTATTTTTCATTTTTCGAGAACAAAAAGAGAGACAGATTCGTACATATGCGTATTATATGCACACTGCCGATGCGTCCGTGTGTGTGTTGGTGCAAGTGCGCGCGATATACGTAAAGTTACTCATCGTTTCGCGCGCGTCTCTCTTGTTTCTAAGAAAAGAGGATATGGGCAAATCCCCGATCGCGAACTCCGATAATACTCGACGCTCGCGCGCGCGACACTTCTCGTTCTCTTTCTTTCTTTCTCCTTACACATTTTCGAGTGTAATGTACGTATATACGATACACGCGTGCGTCTCTTGATTAATGTACAAAAGAAAAAAATTAAATCGAGATCAGTAGGCGTTACGCACGAGTCGCGATTTTGGAGGCACGAATTAATATTTGCCTCGCGCTTTACTTACTTTTTACGCTCGATCGAATCGCCGCGATGTGCGCGCACGTAAGAAACATTAATCGTATCATCATCGTCGTCATATAAAGTAATAATATCGCAATAATCTTCGAACTCGCGTAAGCTCGCTAGCTCGCGCGCGCGCGCGAGAACTCGTGACGCTCTTTTGCTCGCCTGTCTCTCTCTCGGAAGTCCGGAAAAAAACGTATCAATCGTTCACTATGTAACAGGCGTCAACTTCCATACTATAATATACTATAGCGGCATGTCTGACAGCTACTTTTTTGCTGCACATTTTATATATGCGTGTGTGTGTGTGTGTGTTTATATATGTACGAATTGCTCCTTCCTGCGATAAGATCCGCGAGACAGGAAATAAAACGATTTGTGTGCGGCTGCACTATACTGCAGGCACGCGCGCACATACTGATCAGCGACGATGCGCCGGTCTTTTAACGCCGTCGCCGCTGCGCGGGGAAATTTCGCGCTGCTTTTCGCGAGAAAAAAATCTCTCGGTTCTGCGTTACGCAATTTTATGCGGGGGGGCTTATAGCTTCTCTAATGTGTATATATTTATAGATTTTAAATGACCTTTTGTAATATTAGAACTCGGCGAATTCGTTGGAAATATATATAATGTAATCTTGGCCGCTCTACCTACAAATCGGAAATCGTGTGTTTGTGTGTATGTCTATATAACAACACGAACGAACACGTTTTTTCTCTTTGCCTCGATAATCGCGCTCGCGAGTCGGTCGCGCTGCTCGTATACCAGTATAAGTGTGTGTGTGTGTGTGTGTGTGCAATTTTCAAGGTTGCAGCACGTCTGCACAGCGCAGCATAGCAGCAGCGGCCCATATAATACACTCTCGCGCGTACACATACACGTACATACATTAAAAGTTGTTGTTGTTGTTGTTGTGTGTGCAAAGCACAAACGTATTTTTTATTGCTCGATGCGGTCTCTGCCTTATAAAGATGTGTCGTGTTGTTGTGTGCGTATATGAATGAGACAAGAGTAAAAGTGCAACTTAAATAACTATCGAGAGAGCTTGGGTGTGTGTGTGTTTCTATGATATAACGCGTTGCAACTGTCTCAAACCCAAGATAAATTATATTTATTTTTTTTTATTTTTCAGGCCGATGGTGAAATTGGCGAACTATTTGCGTTTGAGAGGATCCAGGGATGGTCTCTATTTCATAGAAGACGACAAAAAAATATTGGAGTTCATTATGGATACGAAATGGGAGGGAAACCTCCGTGGACACAAAGTCTGGGAATGTTTGAAGGTGAAACATTTTTTGCTGATACCGAGAATCCATTGGAACGATCTGAAGCTAAGAGCTCAAAAGCTCCTTCGTCCTAAGAGAGAGCTCAGGGCGTGGATCGCCTTGACTGGTTTGAAGAGATCCAGGTGGATCGACGAGACTCGTCCTGAGTGGCCCTCTTTCAATATTTCGATGCGGTACCTGCGGTATTATTTGTTAAATAAAGGCGATAAGGGAAGGCTAAACACTCCGTATGATATCGAGGAGAACCCCGAGGTAAGCATAGTTTTGTACATTTTAATTTATGTATAAAATATTTATTATTTTAAATAATTGATATGTCGAGTCAGTTTTACTTTGTATTGTAGCACGGATTTTTAAAATCTAGTCTAAACAATTTTCAAGTATAAAACATTACTGTTTACTTTAGGGTCACGATTTGCAAGATGATATGGTTAGGCTTTCTCAACTCTCCGAAAATCCTTCCCTGGGCTCGATGGTCACAGTGCAAATCAAGGAGGAACCAGGTTCCGGAACAGAAGGCTCCGAAGAAGAGTAGGAGTCAAGATTATACTCGAGGTGAGCATCGACAATTTCATTTTCGATACAAACGTAAAACGTATAACAATCGAAAGTATACAATTTATACAATTAACCGCTAATGTGTCCAAGCTAATGGAAAAAGATAAGGTCGAGAACGATTGCACACAAAAAAGAACAGAGAGCAGAAAAAAAAAATTCAACGCACTCCGCGCGCATTCGCACGTTTATACGCAGCAATCGAGAATGTTAAAATGAAAAGAAGAAAAAAAAAATTATAATAATAATAAAAGATAACGTGACCGATAAAGCACGTAGAATTTCTTGTCGCGCTCGACTCGCGCGCATACACACGCACACACACACACACACACACACACACATACATTCGTATATACAAGCTGCTGCAATGTGCAGTAGCCAACGCGCTCGCGGCATTGCACATTTTATGCATGCGAAGCGTATACACACGCGGTGAAACCCCGATCATCCGTGTCGGCGGCGGCGGGTTTTCTCAACGAAATTTTCTCGCAAACAACATCATTACACGAGGGCGATATTATATACGAAGCTCGTGTATTTAGATAAATCGCTGTTTAAAACCTTCGTTCGGTTACACCAGAGAGAGAGAAAGAGAGAAATAACGCGAAAAGCAAAAAATAATAATAAAGACGTGTTGTAGCTGCAACAGCAGCGGCTCTCTTCGACACATATATTTTGCCGCCGCCGCCGCCGCGCACTATACGACGCGGGTAAAACCCACGAGTTGAAAAGTCCGCGCGCTTCGGGCTCTCGTATACTACTCGCGCGGAGCACGTCCATACCGGCAGCACACAAGCTCGCACAAGTGTCTCTCCTCCGCAGCAGTCAGTCCGCCCGATCCGCTCGCTGCTGTGTTTTTCGCTTTTATTATTCGCGATACATATGATACACGCACTTGCACACACACACATCCAAAAGCTCTCCTCCCCCCCCCACTAGCTTTGAAATCGGCGTCGCAGAAGCCGTTCTTCGTGTACTGCGCCGCCGTGTCGTCAGCGTCGACCAATCCCCGAGTCCCGGTCTGACGCCACCGGCTATTTTTAGCCCGCGCCGTGACTCACTGGATATAAGGCACAGCGCCAGCGACCGTCGAGCATTCAGTTAACGAACGCCAGCTCGCTCGCGCGGTTGTATCATATCGTACGGCGCGCAAGACTTTTACGATATTATATATATATATCAAATATATATATAATCTCTCTCGTGCTGTTGTTGTGCTGTGCTGTGCTCTGTTGTGTGCGCAGACAATTATTAGATATATGAATACAGAGCTCTCGTTGTTGTTGCAAAAGCGATAATACAAAGAGAGAGAGAGAGAGAGAGAGAGACGAGTGAGTGGGTTTTAGTTACAAAAAAAAAAAACAAGTGATCGTTAATTCGTTCTATTCGATACACGACTGTATTATCAATTGGTGCAAGTGTGCAGTGTGCAAAAAGAAATTCCGTGGTGCTCTGCTGCACGTAAACATCGTCTTCGTTGCGTGTGCTATATATTCCTGCCCTGTGCAGTATATATAGTGGAGTGTGTCTCTTCTGCTGCTATTTTATATCCATAGATATAGATATAGATATAATACACCTAGCGCACAAGTGTTGTTATATACATCGAGTCGAGAGTCGTGTGCGCGCACCCTAACGTGTGTCTGTCTCAGTGCTATATATATATTATTATACACATAAAGGCTCGCCTCCACTAGCTTGTGCCTGTGCGGCGATCGTCTTTATTAGTTGTTTTTCATTGATAAATATACGAACCGAACCCCCGATGGTGCGCAACCTGACCCCGATGGAGCCGACGTTCTACGAGGAGCAGCCCCAGCTCTACGGCGGCCGCATGTCCAACGGCGGCGGCCTCGTGGGCGCCGCCATGAAGCGCACCAATCTCACGCTCGATCTCAATCGGCACCAGCAGCACCAGCTTCATCACCAGTCCGGCGGCGGCAAGCGTCAAAAGCTCGGCCCGCTCACGCCCAATCTACTGAGCAACATCACTCTCAACTCGCCGGACATGTTCAAGATCGCCTCGCCCGAGTTCGAGAAGCTGCTGCTGTCGCAGGGCATCACGGCGGACAATCTCAACGCGCTGAACGCGGGCGGCATCAACATCAACACGCCCACCTCGCAGATGTACAGCTTCGAGAACAAGTCCTTGGTGACGGAGGAGCAGGAGCACTACGCGCGCGGCTTCGTGGACGCCCTCGAGGCGCTGCATCACAGCGACAGCTCGCAGGAGACGGGCGCCATGCACGGCGCGACCTACACGAACCTCGAGCCGCCCGGCTCGGTGCAGAGCACCGAGTCGTCGTCGCTGCTGGGCGGTGGCTCGTCGGGCACCAGCGGCTGCGGCAACAACGGCCTGGCCGTGTCGATCAAGGACGAGCCCCAGACCGTGCCGAGCGTGAACTCGTCGCCGCCCGTGTCGCCCATCGACATGGAGAACCAGGAGAGGATCAAGCTCGAGCGCAAGAGGCAGAGGAATCGCGTGGCCGCGTCCAAGTGTCGCAAACGCAAGCTCGAGCGCATATCCAAGCTCGAGGAGCGCGTCAAGGTGTTGAAGGGCGAGAACACGGAGCTGAGCGCGGCCCTGCTCAAGCTCCGGGAGACGGTGAGCAAGCTGAAGGAGCAAGTGATCTCGCATCTGCACTCGGGCTGCCACCTGCCGACGCACAACGGCGGCATCGGCGGTCTCGGCCAACTGGGACAGCTGGGCACGGTCGTCTGAGATTGGGAGCGCGAGGAGGCGGTCGACGACGACGACGAAGACGACTGTCTGCACCTCATCGAGCAATTTATACTGAAGCAAGAGGAGCTGGAGGAGCAACACGAGGATATCAGCTGACCGGTTGCTGCTGCGAATCGAGATACCACGACGACGGAGACAACGGGGCAGCGGCGACAACAACAACGGCGTGTCGTGCTCGTGCGTGCTGTCGGTAAGCTACGCAACTAAAACTACCGCCCGACGTCGCCGCCGCCGCATCCGTTTGTTGTTTATTATATTATCATCCATCCATCGTGTGTCGTGGGGCCCTCGATCGTCACTGTGTATAAGTTTCTCTCTTATAAAACATGGATTATTATACAAATTCGAGACTGAGTGGAACGATTGCGTGCTGCGTGGGTGTGTGTGTGTGCGAACAATGTGAAAAAAATTCGTGCTCGTGTGTGTGTGCTTTTCTCCCGAAGGCCGTCGTTGCATATATACAATTATGTTCTATATAATAAATATGTTAGCTTGTACATAGAGAGCGAGTTTATGTATAATGAGGACCGGTAGTCGGGGCTGCCCACTATATATATCCTCTTCTTTTTCTCTCTGTTTTTCTCTGTGCACTCGCTCCGAATTATCATTATCATAATCAACAACCGCCGTACACAAAATTACCGATCGCTGTGCTGAAATGAAAGAAACAAGATGAAAAAAATAAAATAAGAATCGACCTTACAGTTGAACGAGGTGTCGCGTGTCTAGTCTTGAAGAGGAGAGCGACAGAGAGAGTTTCGTCTCTCTTTCTCTCTGCGTATGTGTGTGTGTGTATGATCTTGATGTGTATGTATGTGTGTGCTTTCACGCTAAAAAAGCGGAAAATTGTATAAATTTTTTGTAATCCTCGTCTGTGTGCGTCTCTCTTGTCGTCTTATATGCGTTGCCGTCCAGCGCGCGTGTCTATCGGTCGTGTCGGTTGGTTGTTGTTGATGATGATGAAAAAACAAAAAAAAATTAAATAAGTGTACATAAATAATAATGAAAAAAAGTGCAGGAGCAACGGAAAACAGAGTGACGGAGAGCGTAAGAATATAGTGGGGCAGTCGTCAGTCAGGCCGGAGTCCAGGAACAAAGGAAAAAGCTTTTTTTCCTTGTTCTGCGAGAGAGAGCGAGCGCGAAGCATTATGTTTCTTTGTTTATATTATGAATAAATAAAAGAATATAGACAAGAATATAAGTAAAATATTTGCTGCTTTTGCATTTGATTGCTTTTTTTCTTTTTGAAGAAATAAAAAAAGAATCTCGCTTGAAAATTCAGACAAGAAGAGGAAGAATCAAAAAAACTCTCATTCCAGAGAATTCGCGATGCGTATTTTGTATTAAAGACAAAAAAATCATATATATATGTAATATACATACCTACTCAAGAATTATTATTATATATTTGTAGATAAATAAAAACGACGCCCGAGCCGTTAAAGGCCGTCGGCGATCATTTTTTTCTCTTTCATTTGATGATTTTTTCGTTACTCCAACAAGCCAAATATATACGAATGTAACAAAAAAAGTATAAACTTATATATAAATTATATATAAATGAAATATATTTTATTTATTGCGATGATGAAAGTATAAAATAAATAAATTGTATAAAGAGATTATATTATAAAAACGAATGGAATATTTGATTTCAATGTTGCTTCAAATCACAATTGTTTACATTATTATATACGCAAAGTTAACTCATGGCTATTCAGCATTGCCTTTTAATTAAAAACGTTTAAACGAAATGAAAAAAAAAAGTAATAATAATAACAGAATTACAACTCACGTAAGTGTAACTTTTTCTACGTTTTAAAGTAAACTAACATTATAGCTTAGCAATAATATTAATTAAATGATGAGCCATTGCAATAGCATCTAGTGTGTAACGTGAGAGAGCAAAGTAGTCATTTTGATCTCGCCTCATAATTTCCATGTCTTGCAACTTGACAGTCCAAAGCTTTCCGCCATATAAACGTAATATGTGTACGATGTTCTGAAGTCTAATAAGTATATAATGAGAAAGAAAGAAGAAAAATAAAATAATTCCCGACATATTTGCAACAACAACAACAAAAACTCATCGTGTTCACGCTGTAATGTGATCGCTGCTGCGTCGTGTGCATGTGTGTAAAAGACAGATGCGAATGTACTTTTAACGAATTATACTTGGCAAATCGATAGTTGATAACGATACAAAAAAAAAACTGCTAATTCTCGAGAACAATAAACGTAGAGTAAACGCGCGCTCGCACAAGCTTGTTGTGGTGCGCCCGCGAAGAGGAACAAAATAATCGGCATATAAATAAATTATAAACGTATAACGTAGTAGTCGTAGAATAAAGTAAAAAAAAATTTTGTTTCGTCGATTTTCGGTGTAGAAAGAAAAATTCGTATATTTAAACGTGAAAGTATTTTCTTTTTTTCCTTTTTTTCACGAAGGTCTGCGAAGTAGTGGTATTATATATTATACGCGTGCTTACGAAGTGCAGACTTTCTGGGCAATCAATTCACTGGACAGTGTGCCTTTTTGATGGAAAAAAACGTAACAATGTGTAAAATTCGGGCGAGGTGTTGCAAAACGGATCCATCGAGCGACGATCTCAACGATCGCTCGACGTTTTCGTCCTCCGCCTCTGTTTCTCTTTATCTCTCTAATCTCTCTATCTCTCTCTTTTTACGATTTCATTTGCATCCCAACTGTATAGTATCGTGTGCATGTAAAGAAACAGAAAAAAATAAGACGAGAAACAAAAACTCAAGATGCTTTTTATGAATAATGATTGAAAAAAATTGCTTTCCTATTGTTTGTACTACCGTTTTCGAAAGGCTTTGTAAAAATATTATCGCGCATTAATTGTATAATGAATTATCTATAAACGTCCTATAAATTTATAATACCGTAGACTCTGCTTGTATGCACGAGATGTAAATTACACGAGCTGCGAAAAAAAAGCTTTACTCTATTGTGAATAGATAAGATTTTTTAAATGTACAACTCGAGACTCTTCTCCGAATATGGACGCTAAAAAGCATTGCGACGAGAATCTTTGTAATCATGTAAATTTATCTCTTTTTTTTACTAAAAAATTTTATACTCAAAAAACGAAAACAACAAAAAAAAATGAATCCGAGCAAGTGAAAAGCGACTGCACAAAAAAATAAAACGTACGAAAGTAATTGAAACAATATGTGATTTAGCATGTAAGAGAACGAAAAACCGATAGATAATATTTACGATAAAAATATATATAATATACAATATCAATCATTTTTATATACAATCGTTTTTAATATTGTATAAAAATATATTTTTTAGCGCTGCAAATAAAATTGCGAGGTTTCGAAATTTCACGAACAGAAAAAAAAATAAAATAAAAAATTGAACCGAAAGCAAAAGATATAAGATGTAATAATATAATTTACTATATACAACGCTGTACGTCCAAAAACGCCTTCGCGCGTCTCGGACATTCAAAGAGGTATCTTGTAAAGTTCCACTGAATGTTACCTTTGTCGATATATACCATGCGCAAACAAAGTCACGAAAAAAAAAAAGAAAGAAACCGAAAACAAAAATACAAAGAAGGTGGTAATAAACACTCGTGCATGTGCGTGCGAACGTATATTATATATTTTTTTTAAAACAGAGATGTAATAAATTGCGATACCATCCATTTTTTGACGTGACACAAAGACGAAAAAAAAAATTGTGAATATTGACAACGACTATATAAAACAAAAAAAAACACAAAACAGTAATAGATAAACCACAGAAGCATTGAACTTTTATTGCAATGATGATATGTACAGAAGAACGATATATATATTATTTATATACAACGGATATATATTGTGTATTGTATGCCAAGACAGCCGCCCGCGAAGAGATATAAGATGGACGCGCTAACCATCTTCGTCTTTTTTTTTTTATACAAAATAGTTTTATTTTTTAATGAAAAATGAAAAGCGAGAAAAATTTATTCTAAATAAAATTTACTACGTATTATATATGCTAAAATCTGCAATTTTGTTCTTTCGCAAAACCTTCAATACTCTTTCACTTAACCATATCCTATACCATATACAACTCACATCTCTCTTGTCCTTAACGAGCGTGGCTATTTTTAGTATTCGGCGCCGCGCGCACTTCGTTCAATTCGCCGAGCAGTATAGCGTACTCACACACACACATACACACCCCTCGTGTGTATATATTAATTACCACACTTTTGAAAGCTCTCGCTAAAAATTTTTCAGCTGTTGATGCGATACGCACAGCTGCTGATTTACGGGCAGCAGCACACACAATGACGCTCAGTGTGTGTGCGTGCGTTTGTGTATCTTATACTCTCGTTACGTACACACACGTACGCGCGCAAATGTGTATAAAATTTTATTTTTATCCACTCGTGGAATTTCGCGAAAAAATAAAAGAAGAAGCAGAGAGGAGGCTCGAGAGTACTTCCAAAAGGGATATAAATATATTTTATGTAGCTGCCCTCTCTCGGGTCGTTAATTACCCCCGTTGTGCAATTGGTTAATTGGCTCAATTGAGAGAAAAGTTCCCGGTAGGAATTGAGATCAGGATTTGTAGATACAAACACACGCAGTACCGACGATGGGTGGCTTTCGTCCGGCTGCGTCCGCGCGTGTGCACACGTTTTGTATTATTATCGCATGTACCGTATATATACAAACGCTTTTACTTTTGGTCAACGATGTGTGTGGCGCGCGCAGCATCGTAATCATCGTCTTTTCTCTTTTGCATTTCGATTATAATAACAGGAAGGGCGTTTATAAATTCATACGACATTATTCCGCTCGATGAGCGATTTGTGCGAACGCACACACACAGCCCGGGAACTTCGAGATCGATCGAACGAGAAACATTCGGAAAAGATTCATTAATACATATAGTAGTCGAGTTATTATATGAACGAGATAAAAAGCGGATTGAACCCGAATTTTATCGATGTGCCATGCGACGAGTGGCACGCACACACACACACACGCATACTGTGTACGATGTGTATTACATAGGTGTTCGCGCGCGTCCATCGAGAGACGAGAAAAAAAAAGGGGAAGAAGTTGAAGTGAAGCATCGCGAGTCAACGAACTTGAAATATAACAATATAGCGGCGTTAATGCAATTCGCGAGTCGAAATTGCAGAAAAACTTTGGGCGAAGTTAGTACCTACATATAGGTGCGCACGTGCAGTATATCGTGTGCGATCGCGTTTTATCATCGTGATTTAAAGTATCGCAGGCGCCTCTGTATACCACGTGCTGTATTACAATCGATCCCACCCGGTTGTAATTTTTCGTTTTTTCGTTTTTTTAGTGCGCGATGTATATCTAACATTTTGTGTGTGCGTACCTGTATAGATCGAGTTCGGCACGCGCGACTCGCGCAGCGCACAACGTGCACACCTCGTGGACACTCGTCGTCGCTCGGTACCTCGCTCAGCTGATCGCTGATCGGGTTTTTTTTTTTTTTGACACGCACACGTGCTGCGCGTGGCTCTTATAGACGGTAATATATAGTGCGGCGGTATTTAATTCTTTGCGTTTGTGTTTTGTTTCCGCCGTCGCATAAACACACAATTGCTCTTTCATGCAAAAAGGAATTTATGGAATGATAGTACAGTTGTGTGTACACTGTACGCGACGCGTTCCCCCAAAAAAGTACAATAATATACTAATATTACATCGTGTAAACTTACGGGTAATTAGTCGCTATCTAGAAAAAAAATTCGTTTACTATACGTATGTGTTATACGCATTCCTGGCGATCAATCGTTGCGAATGCGAACGATGAATGTATTCTCGAGTTTACTTCCACTTTTCACGTCCGGCGAAGCACGAGAGTCGATACTGAAAAAAAAAAAAATTTACGATCCGTCGCTTTCGGGAACTATAATAACGACGTAATAGATTTTTCAATAAGTGAATTTTCACACTCTCGGTACTCCGAGGGGGGGTTTAAAAGTTACGACGAACTTTCAAGAATGTATCGAGGTCCACACCGAATCCGAGATGTGTATTTTTGGCGGGATTTTCTCGCGCGCAGGATTATAAATTAAAAGCTCCGCGTTGACTCTCTCTCTCTCTCTCTATATATAATAGTAATAATAATAACGCACATGCACGAGCGAGAGCTCAAGTTCATTGCCAAATTATTTTTAGAGTCACACTAATACACACACACACATATACGTATGTAGAACGTATAAAGTGTAAACGGAATATTTTATATTTACAATAATAATAATGATTAAAAACAAGCCAAACACCCGGAGTCGTGCTCCGTTGTTGTTGGAGGAGGAAAACGACACGTCGCTGCCATATATACTACGATTGCTGTGTTTTGAACCAATGAAATATTATGGCTCGCGCGACGCGCAAAGATGCAACAGTTGTCGACGCTGTGCATATATAGGTGAATCACGCTCCAACTATTTGTCGGTATGGAAAAACAAAACTCCGCGCCGCGCGGCCTCGAGAGCGCGTGTATCGTTGCACAGGCTGCTGCTAATACAAATAAAAGCGAAGAAAAAAAAGTAATAATCGACGATTTGGCGAATTTGTATGTCGATAGTTTCTTCTTTTTTTTGTTTGTCGTAAAAAAATTATATATTATATCTACGTCTTGTTCTCGAAAACGCTATATAATCTTTTTTTGCTCTCGTTTATTTTTCTTTCTGCAAAAGAAAAAAGAAAAAAATAAAAGAAACGTGCGATAAGCCACGCGTAGTATATAGTAGTGTAACGTAGTGTAGCGGTCTGTCCCGATGCAATGAGGAAAAATCGTTATCGCGCGCTCTCTCACACTCTATCAATTACGAAATACCAATTGAAACTTCGAGATATTATACGGAGAAAAGAATCGATTCGAAAATCGTCGACGATAGATTGTCATCGAGAGAGAGGGGAAAAAAGATCGAGCCGTGCGTACGTGCTAACCAAGTCGGCGTGCGACACCTTGCAAATATAATTGTACAATATTTAAATTCCATCTCGCGACACGATAACAAAAAAAAAAGAAGCAATTTCAAATATTTCGCTGTTCTTACATACTCTTTTTTACTTCTTCTTTTATCGCGAAACATTCCAATAATCAGCCTAGTTTACAAATGTTGCGCCGCGCCGAGAACAATGTACTTGACATTATCTCCCTCCCTCTTTCTATATCTTCGATTTATGGTTAAACAACGTAACTGTTAATGCATTCGAGTGTTTATGAAAATTACGTATCTCTCCCCGGTTTTTACCCGGGGGGAACGCGATTCGTTTAACTCGAGCTCGTGCAACTATAATACGCGTTTCACAACATCATACACTCACACACACATACACACACACACACACTTCCAAAGCCCTAATCTATACGAGGAATAAACCGCGATATATCGGGCAAAGCCTTTATGTGTATTTTTCTCTCCTGCGCCTGCGAGAGATTAAAAAGGTTTTGCAACGTAAATGGAACTTTGCATTATCAAAGGTATGTCTAGCTCTATAGATCAAACAAACGAAAAAAGAAACGTTTTATCTGGCCGTTTTTTTTCGGGAACACACAACATCCGATATTATAACCGGAAAGAGACGACGACGACGACGATGCACGTGGGATTTCGGCAGTGGCGGCTATCGCGCGCGAGCCGCACTACTATCCACTGGCCTCGTGCCAATTTCGATGCCTTTACTTGCGCACTATATACAAACAGAGTTGGATTATAATCTTTTGGCCGAGCGAGACGAGCCGCGCGCGGCTTGTGCGGACCTTAGTGAATTTTTTTTTACATTGATTTTATTGCAAAAGAAATTAACTTGTTTTTTTCCAAACCTACTCGCTCGAGTGGTCCATAAAAAAACAAAAAAAAAAACCCTCGTCGATAAGCACGAGCATAATGAGATCGAATAGAGTAGCGCCGATTGTAATTGCGGCTCTTTTATTATCTGCGATTGTAAATTAGCGCGAAGATATCGGCCGTTACATTGTATCGTTGCGTCTCTCCATTGTGTCGATATATTTTGCAAAGATCGACAATGAAACGAAAAACAAAAAATTGGTCGAATTCGAATAAACAATGTATTGTTTGTACCAATCGTATTAACAATCGATTCTCTATGGCGATGAATATTGGAAAAAAAAAAAAAAATCAGCGTCAAAATTCAAAACGATCGCGCAACATTCCTTCGCTGTCTCGGAAGAGGTCAAGCATTCTTGTTATATATATTGTAAATGGCCCGTGAAAGGCTATTCGGCCTCAACGTGCACACACACAGACACTCCAGTTGTTTTGTTCGACTCCTTTTTTTTTTCTTACCGAAGACTAGAGCTCTCGTAATACGTCGTAATGTTCCAACATCGCTCGCAGGTATAGACATGCTCGCACACACACAAACGCGCATACATTATACTATACTTACTCGCGGACACGAATTCGAATTCGAACCCTGAAAAAAAAAGAGAAAAAGAATCGAGTGACAGAAGCAGAATAAGCGATTTGTCCAAACAACGTGTGCCAGCCGTGTTCTATAAGCCGTTCTTTCTTTTTTTTTTTCTCTCTCTCTATCGACGAGGAAAAGTTTGTTTTCTACTTTTTACTTTGTGCATCGTAGACTTGAATCACCGACTAGATTATACACTTTATACGTTTTGCTTATATTCCTTGCACGGGGGATGTCCTTGATATAATTGATCGTATTGTCTCGGCCATAAAATAAAAAAATAAAAATAAATCAAAATCGGTAGCACTTAATAAAATCAATATTTCTCCGTCTCTCTCGCGAAATACGAGAGAGAGAGAGAAAAGAAAAGGAAACGAAGATAACGAAAACATCTCTTGGTACAACGACTACTCCAGCTACTGTGCCGTGCCATCTATACGTTATTAGAAAAAAAAAGCGAGAGAAATCTCTCGACGGGGTATTTAGGAGGCGCTATATGCACCCTTCGCCGAAGCGAATCAAGATCTCCCCCTCGTCGTCTCGCTTGCGAAGATTGTCATCGATTCGCTCGTACATCATATATATAATACGTGAGCGTCCCGAGTACATCTGCATTTTGCAACTATTCAAAATCGAAGCGTCGAATTACGAATCTGGAATAGATCGTGTGCAGCTTGCTGCGCGTCCAAGTCCACGCGCGATCGCGATTTATGGCCAGCGATCGGCGCTCGAGAGATCAGATGAAAAATTATGGTTGAATTATCATTGAGACGACATTTATTTGCTCTATCTAAGAAGCAACGCAGCAGCAGCATCAACTCGACGATGATTTATCTAATATTTCATTTGATTTGTATTAATTAACGGCTGGATATCCTCGTGGTTTTAACGCGTTAAGAAAGAGAGAGAGAGAGAGAGAAGAATCGAGGCCACATCGAAGATGAAGAAGAAGAAGAAGCTCGCTGCTGCACACACGTATATAATAATACTCGTTAACATTCCTTCGTCTCTGTTTTCCATTATGAAAATATTATCACCGACGCGCGCACACACACGACCGCTGTACATCTTCTTCACGTTTATATACATTTTATACATTATATATAAAAATTCCAAATCCGAATCGCGCAAATTGTTAAACGTTTATTTTTATCCTTCGATGTATACGATATTGGAAGAGACACACACGTATATAAGTGCATAGCATGAAACATTTTATAATCGCATCTCGAGACCAAAACCATCGGATTTAAAATTTATCATCCGCGCGGCGTATAAAAAGATATAAAAGCTGCTGCACAGAAGCAGCGTTAGAAGAAGAAGAAAAAAAGTAAATAATTTCTTTACGGACTCGCCGTGTCCTTGGGATATACATAGAGTGAAAGAGTATAGTGGGTATGAAAAGAAAATGGAAAAACGTGTGTGTGTGTGTGTGTGTATGGATTCTCCGAAAAATAATCAGCTAATGGCGCGCGATCGGTGCAACCTCGACGAGTCTCTCTCTCTCTCTTATAAGCCGCATAATACACGTTCAGGACGATTTCAGCGAGTATAGTAGCAACAGCCAAGGTCGCGCGTCGATTTGCGCAAAAGTGTCATCCCGCGTGTGTATACGATGTATACATGTATAGGAAAAAATGCGCAAGGACGCGTGCGTACGATGCAGAGAGAGATGCTCTCGAGTGTTTGTGTGTGTATAATACGACGTTATGTGAGGCCGTTACAAGTAGAGTTCGAAATATCCTTCGATTGAAATCACATCGGATAACATCGAATAAACCAATGATACGACGTGAGATAGAATTCAGAAACTCGTAATTTTATTCTCATCGTCCCCACTCGGGTTTCAGGGTAGAAAATACTATCAATTATGTTTTTTTTTTATATTTGCAATACGTTTTTGGGTTCAAAAATACATCCTATAGGCACACCCGTTTATTATTTACAGATTGAAAATAATCCACGAGGTGCTGAATAAAGCATACAAAGGGCACACCCATGTCAAGTAAGGCGAAATACCCTTATCGTTGAAATCTTTTTTCACGATACGCAAAACTAACTGCCAATCTTTTCCCGTATAGATTTTTTTTTTCCTCTTCAAGTTCATCAATCGACTTTCTTATCATTATAACTAGGTTGTCAAATATTTTTTGCCAAAAATATATCATAAAACGAGATTCAAGATTATTTTTATTAATGTATATGTAATTTGTTTTGCAGGTCGTCTATGTGTGATCAGAACAGTGAACCGTAAGATGTGATTTAGACATTCAATGGAATAATGTAAATAGGTTGGTTTTTAGACTTTTTTAAGATTTTTTTTACTCAACTGGTGAAAATGTTACTGCCATAATCTTTTATTGTGATTATAATTATAATATAATTTATTAAATCATTGTAATACTTTAATACTAGTATATAAAAGATAAGTTTAATAGGTAGTTTAAGAGATTTAAAAATTAATATTAGTTTAGAAGGTATTTTAAGTTATGTCACACATTTTTTAGTCAATTCGTTATTATAAGGGCTACGCTTTCTGGAAGAAGTTTGATAAACTGTCAATAAAAATTTTTGAAAAAATTCAACAACATTCGAAAAAACCTTTTTTTTTCATACCATCCCGATCTTAGACTGATTTTCGTAATAAGTTTACGGGATCAAAATAAAAATCCGTATTACCCGGGCAAATCTAGGTCAAAACGACACAGTAGTAAAATTATCGGTGGCTTTTTTTTATGCATCGTGCATATTATAGGCGTGTTTTATGTACCGAACAGAGAAAAAACAGTCGTGTACAATGCATTATACGATGGCTGGTACGAGCCTTGTACAATATAGTAACGATATACCGAACGCGGGCCGATACTTGAAAATATTATTAGGTGTTGTGCAACATTACGCACAAGTCTGCAGTTACTCCCAAAAGTTTCAGGTGCCCAAAACAGGAAGAAATGGTAAATGACATCGACAAGTTAATGAGATCAATTACACAAGAAATTCACATTATCTGGTTTGTCCGAGAGATTTCAGTTCGCCTGAAAATAATGTGCTCGATAAGGATTTTTTTTTTCATATCACGAATCGTATGATTTTCTATACCTATTGTGCGTTTCAAACTATCGAATTCGTGCTGCGAACAATATCGACGATGTTTAGTTTTCGTTTTCACCGCTACGTGGCTTCCAACGTCAATAATGAAATCTGCAATCGGTGAAACGAGTAGACTAGCATAAAGGACCGACGATGCCATTTTGCTCATGAATTGAAAAAACTTTTCCCCTCGCGAAGCAACTCGCAGATTTTAATATGCGAAACTGACGCTCTATTCTACCGGCGTGCCTGCAGAGCAGATGCTTTATCACGTACACAATTCCGGGCTAGGCTCACTTGTATCGGAGTTTCTTCAGTGAGGGGTAGTGGTTCTCGCCTGCCTTGGCATCCCGATCGTTCTCCCACTCTGTTCTCCAATTTGAAAACCTTTCTTTCGGCAACCGCAAGGCACACAGTTCAACTGTGATACGCCAAATTCTCATTCCCGCAAAAGTAGATCGACAAATGCTCGAGTTCTGCTCGCTTTTCCCGTTCAAAGCTCTTTCTGCGAACAAAATCGGCATTCGATTACTTATTTATTTTTCTAACCATACGTGCGCAGCGCTCGAGCCCCGTCTTGAATGCGCATGTAAATACATCGTTATTTCGTGCGCGCCTCGCGGCGCGTGCATATAATGAATAACCGACGCCACGATATGTGTGTATAATATATAAATTGCGTAAGAGCAACAGCAACAACGGCCACGATATGTAAGTATAGTAGCCGCCGCACTCGCGAGAGCTCGGCGGGAATTTTAAAAGGCAGGTAAAATCGTAATCGCGGCCAATTTTACCTCCTCGAGATTATTATTACGCGTGCGTGTGTGGTTTTGCGCGATCATCTCGCGCATTGTAGCGCCGTGTGCGTGTGTATAGCATAAATACGCGTGGGTGTGGTATGCAGGCCCGGGCGTACGTCGATTATCCGCGCCGATTATGTATTACGGAGTCTCTGGCCTTTGAGAGAGCTGCAGCGCGCCACACAAGAGAGTATAGCAGTATAGCATAAGAATGAGATACGCTACCGCTGCTGCTGTTGCTGCTGCGTATGGCGTGTGTGTACAAAACGCGAATATAAACGCATATATAGGTCAAGCTTGTGTACTATATAGTATAATGTACGTATGCGCATTTTCTCAACGCGTGATCTGCACTCGAACTTCTTGAACGTTTCATGTATTATTATTACGCGCGAAGTATCGAAGCAACAAGTATGTGTTATTTTATCTAATTAGGTGTACTCTTAAAGAGTATTATTGAAGAATGAAAATGCAAAACATTTTAGCCCTTTAGGTCTATTTTTCATGGTACTACAGAGGCTCGTAGTTGCATTTACTATTTATTAATATTATTTGGCTTATATAGAGTGCAGATGAAAATATTATTGAACAATGATAATACACGTAAAATTTAATGAAAACTTCAACTTTTTTTGTCACAACTATATTCACAATCTCTTAATAATGAAAAAAGTCGTATGAAAGTCCAAAAATTTGACCAATACCGTAAAACATTTTTTAAAAGACCAAAATACAATTTTTTTTCAAATTTAGTAAGTAAAAAGTCATTAGATACAATTTTATAGCATTCAAAGAATGAAAAAACATGTAAAAATTCGTTTTTCGAGGAACCTTGTCACATATGCTTGACAATCGTAGAAATCATAAATTTCTTGTAGTTAGCTCGTTGACTGTAGATGTCGCATCGCTGTAACCTCTAAACGGTAAAATTCACTTAAGGTATAAAATTATAAATTCTCAATGAATCCTTTGTTCATAGCTTTTTGTCTCTATCTCATTTAGACATTTTTCAAGTTACGCTCCAAATGTATACCCATTCGTGTACCTTCAAGTCTGCGATTGTCGATATTATCTCGTTATCGTGGCCCATAACTATGACTTTTCGCGCGAATCCCTCAGTTATATATAAATACCGAACTATCATAGTAAAATGCAGCATTAGAAACGAAAGAAACGCATCGCACTCATCATCCATTCTCTCTTTCATACGCGTTCAGATATTTTCTACGTTTGATATCGCGCACGGTCGCATACACACAAGAGTTTATTTATTCAATGATCGATATAAACGGCAGCGCTTACTAACCACTACTACTATACAAATCGAATTTGAAAAACCCAAGAACGAGAGAGAGAGAGAGAGGACATCATTATTTCTTCGCAATGTAATTCACTATACACACTCGCGCGTATACACATTGTTTTTCGTGCGTATATTTATACGATACACGTGTTTGTGTGTGCGCGCACATATACATCTCGAGCTGGAATGCATAATACACACAAACGCAGAGCCACAGACGTATGCAATTTTCAAACAAAGGATCGCCGCGCGCGCTATCTGCATTGAAAAAAGTTAGCGCAGCATGGCATACCGCACGCGCGCGCGCGCACAGCTCGTACAATAATGTGTGTACGCAAACACACACACACACACAAATTAATCGTATGAATATATACACGCCCCTCTCGCGCTGCTGCTCTATTATACAGACGTTCGCGCGCGCGAATATTTCGCGCCACGTGTTGTTGTTGTTGCTGTCATGTGGTTTTGTACCGAAAACTGTTCCAGCGAATGAAAAATTTTTTATCGAGAGACTATTGGACTCGACGCTTTGGCATCGTCGTATCTTTACAGCTATATAACTCTGTCTGCGAGAGCAATTAAACGTCGTAGTTGACACTCGATAAAGCAGCAAAAGCACCAGCAGCAGCAGCAGCCCCACAAGTGACACATTCAAATCTCATCTCCTTATCCGATCGAATTATTATTCATACGTATACATAACGAGGAGCCGCTTGCTTTATGAGCTTTTTTTTTCTTCAAAAGCTCACACCAAAGGTCTCGTAAGACCCTACACTCACGCTCGTTCCGCAGTCGCCTAAAACACAAGTAACGCACAGAGATTTTCCATGCCGTCGCCTCGGATCAGCGTCGCGAGCGTTTATCCTACCCTTCGATCGCCGCCGCCACCGCCGCGACGCGCCTGCCTGGATAATTATTATATTATGCATAATATTAAACGATCGAGTCGAGTTGTTCCCCTGTATACAGTAAATACGTCGCATTTTAAATAAAATTATATCCCGCGCGTGTGGCGCGGCACGTGGCGCGCGCAGCGATAATTTCGATGTTTATATATTCGTTGGGCGCGATGAGTTCTTCATAATGATATAGTTGAACACACACACACACACACACACACACGCTTGAACGAAGAGGTCCTGCGTCTTGTAAAAAAAGAAAAAAAGAAGAAGATGAAATATGTATAGGATCTACGATCCTGGAATACACACGGACTCTGTACCGTGTGTTATGATAATGCGCGCGGACGATTATTAGAAAGTCAAAAATGTGCGGGTTTAATGGGCTCGAATAGAGAGAGAGAGAGAGAGAGGTGAGGGCCTTTAAAAAAAAAAGACGTAGTAGGTAGTGGGTTTTGTTTGAAGAGGTGCGATCTCCGTACATAATATACATATTGAAATAACTTTCTCGCTTTAAGATGTTTATTTTCCCACAGTTGAGAGTACGAGTAGAGAAGGATGGAATTCGATCGATATTATATACATTATAAGTGTGTGTGTATGGAAAATCTCGAGCAAAAAAGAAACAAAAGCTATACCAACCCTTGGTCCGAGTAAAGAGACGAAACGATATCTGTATGTATATGCGCGGGGCGATTTGTCGTCAACATCGTTGACACTTAGGCGCTCGACCCCATAGCTAAAGGGGGAGCGAGCGAGCGAAAGAAAGAAAGAGAGAAGATGCAGAAGCTCGTCACGGTACCGATGCTGTTTCTCGCCGGTGGGTGGGTGGGTGGTTGGATGTATGGATACACGGACGGGGCACCCTTGGAAGAGAGAGAGAGAGAGTCGCGCACTGATCTGGAAAATGAGAGGAGACGGGGTAGAGGCGAGTGAGAGAGAGAAACAGCTCTGTTTTAAGCGGAATAAAGGGTGACCGATCTCTCGTGTGTTGAGGCCTCTCTCATTGTGGCCGTATCAACACTAAAATCACTTCTACTTCGTGTGTGTGCGTGTAAACTCATCGATCTACAAATAGTTTTTCATCGCTAGCAGCCGAAGAAGAAAAAAATCGGCGCAAGATCGCGTTTTCCCTTGTGTCTTGCCGCAATCGCGTATATATAATAAAAACAATAAACTGCGAGCGAGAAACGCTCGCGACAAAGCCAAAGTTTAAGCTATATACGCGATGCATATACACATATGAACGTGCACACGTGTGCATGTGTTAGTGTTATAGATAAGGCAGTTTTCTCGCAGCAGCTACAATGCCGGACTGCAAACTCTGCGGCAGCATAAAGAGACAGAGACAGAGAGAGAGAGAGAGAGAGAGCGAAAAAGGACCCACGTGACTCTCCGCTCTACGCGAGTCGCTTTGTTCTCATTAGTCGCGGGCGCACTCATTATTATTATATATATATACTTTGCTTTGCCGCGCGCGATATTGTGTGTTTTGTTGTATTGCTATTTGTAACGCGCGCGCGCGGCCAAGGATATATAAATCGCGCTTAGCGCTCGTTTCCGCTTTTTATTATTATTACACGCGTACATTATCTCGACCAAGAGATCGTATACGTATGTGGGAGTTTTTTTTTTTTTTTTACTTCTTCGTACGGTGCAAGGACGGACGCAATAATATAATTGTTTATCGTACACATATACGCGATCGTAAGATTATCGACGAGCGGGTAAAATAACGTGCCGAAACCATATATGAAATATACAAGAGTCTCGACGATCGTCGTCGCGTCCTCGATGTTCTCTCGTGAGTTGCGTTCATTGTTTCGCGCGCCGCGCCGCGTTAACGCAATTAGCGAACTCGTGCGCGCCTGTATACATACAACGGGAGAGCGCGAATTATAAAATTAACGATAATAACGTCTGCGGGACTCGGCGAGAATCCGATCATTAATCTCCGATATCTGCGTGGAAGGTCAAATTTGATATAGCACATAAATCATATATGTAAAGCTCGGAAGATTTTCGAGATCGAATTTTCTAATTTTTTTCGAAGACACCAACTCGAGACAGGTATAACCGACTGCTTCCTCGTTTTCGCGCGACCTTCAGGTATGGGTTCGAACGTCGTTCAACAGGGCGCATCGCGCGATAAATCACTGTATATATATACGCGACTCGCGCTAGGCTATCCGCAACTTTCTATTTATACATCCGGACGCGCTGCGACGCACCAACGTTACATAAACTCGCCGCCCGTAATACAATAATAATATTGTGCGTGTGTGTGCGTGTGTGTGACGAAGGTCAAGCGCCCACGAGAATATATATATATGAAAGAGCCCAGAGTGGACCCTTTTGTAACCCACGATGATACGAAGAGACGAAGAGACGAAGAAGAAGAAGAGTCGGCCCATCGGATCTCGAGGAATGCTCGGAATGCCGCAGTCAGGAGGATAAAAAGAAGATCACACACTTATACTCCTTGAGAGCTGCTGCTTCTGCTGCTCGTCTTCATTTTTGCATAAAGCAATTCTCGCGCGCGCGAGCATAATAATATAATATACGCATGCCGCAGTTATCAACATCAGCAGCCCCTTTCCTGCGCTGCCCCCGCACGTGTGTGTCTCTTCTTCGTCTTCTTGAACTGCGCGGGAGGTATTTTAACGGTCAAGTCGTATAAATAAGCGTTCGTGTGTGTGTCCCTGCTAATGGACGCGCGAATATTATACGTTTGTAATGTATGTATAATATATTTCGTTGAAAGCCCCGCGGAGTATGTATAAATGCGCACGATACACGCTTTTGCATAATATTAATAAGAAAAAATTCGCCCGATAATATTAACGTTGATAGATGCATAGATTTTTTTTTTCAATGACGCTGCGACGATTCGAGCCATAATTTATTGAGATATGCGCGTGTGTACAAGTTTTTTTTTGCTGAAACATTTGGCAACGTCTCTTGTAGCCTTGATTCCAAATCTCGCCCTTTCGCTCGATCCTCCTCCTCGTGTATCGTTGATTTCCGATTCGCGGGTACATCATAATGTACAGTTATAATATGTGCTGCTCGTCGCTGCGCACTTTCACTATGTATATACGCGAGCTATTATTACGGAGCACTTTACACCTCCTTTGCTCGCCTCCTTCTTACACATACATACACACACACTTTCACCTCTTCTAAGCTCTGCTTCCGACTTTACACGCATGAATTATTATACGTAATAATCGCGACCTTCTTCTAAAACGTATTAACATTTTTTTTCTGTATGTCCGTTTTTACACATTCATTTGGAAATTAAATTTGAAGATTTCAGACGGAATTCGTTCGAGTATATATAATAATTCGTTGCGTTGCCCCGGCGTTTGCGAGCTGTCTCGCGGTAGTGTGTGCCTTCCCTTTCTCTCTCTCTCTCTATGTCTCTGTCTCTCTGTCTCTCCGACCTTATACACCCACCTACGCCATCCGCTCCTTTTCTTTTTCCTTAAACACAAAACACAGGCCAGGCCATAGCCACCGCACACACACAAGCTCGTTTCATTTAGCATTTTGCCATCGTGTCTCTGTCTGTGTTTATAATACATCCGTTGCTCTCTTCGTTATTATCATTATTATAACTTTTTTTTTGCCGGGCGCAGCTTCATTCCGATGAGCTCTTTAAATTCGTGCTCATAATGCGTATTGTTACTTTAAATGTGTATCTATTTATCAAGAACGAGGTGTGCTGTCTGTATACACCTTTTCTTGTATGTATAGCTCCCTTCGCGGCAGTTTCGGAGATATCGAATAACATTGCGCCCCGTGTATAATGTACGACGAGATGAAATTCCGACACCGATGCGTACGTGACCGCATTGAAAAATGATGCACACGATGATTCTTTTGCACGACGATGCCTGATTTTACGATTATAAAACGTTTCGGGCCGTCGTGCATTCGGACTGACGAAAATTAACGCACGCTATTCGTTGGATTGAATGAATTTAAACATTTCTGATCACCTGAAAAGAATGCGTTTGATAAAGGTTTTTTTTCCACGCAACGTGAATTGTAAGTTTTCTCGCCTGGTCTGCGTTTTGAGTTATCGAATTCACGTTCAAAAATATTAATGACAATTAATGTTCATGTTCACCACTAGGTAGCTTTTGACGACAATTTGAAATCCGCAGTCGGTGAATTGACTAACAGTACATGAGTGATCGCAATGAATCTGAAAAAAAATCTGAAAAAAATGATTGAAAATTACGAATTGATTAACAAATCATTTTGATTAGAGACACACTTGTTGCGCTGGAGTGTCCGACTCTGGGATAATAACAAAAGCTCGCGCAATGCAATCTTCTAGATTTATTTATTTTTAATCAACGTACAACTTTAAATTTCAAGCTCATCGATTAATTTGTTAGAAGATATTATAAATAAACAGGAAAAAATGGACATTTAAAATGACAATTTAACCGATTCATAAAATTGCTTCAAGTCTCGACCGCTAGATGGCGAGTACTATAATTTGTGAATCGCGCTAGTGACAAAATGAAAATGAATACATATAAGTCCATATAAGGAAACGCGCGATCGAGGATGTTTTTTTTGGCTCTCTCCAATTAATAATTGCAATTACTGCTCGGTCGATCGATCTCGAAGGTTGTACCGTGTGTAATAAAAACCGCACATCTCGCGTAAACATACATTATATATTTTGACGTGTACGCTGTCCTAAAAGTAATATTTACGAATAATAAACCGCATTTCAATAGGCGACGCGGTTCAGGCCACACCTGCAAAACTCTTGTAACACATCCTCTTGTTGCAGACGAGCATACATCAAACAAGCTTCGCTCCGATAGTCGTTACGTTACATCGTTCGCACTTGTACTTATAATGATAATTATTTGTATCCCCCCCTTCACTCCTCCGCCCAAAAAATTGACCTTGGCTCACATCGGTTCGCGTATACGTAGACGAGATACAGATAGAGACTTGAAAATCGCGCGGGCGCGTGAAAAAAAAAATGAAATATCATAAACGTCGCTGCGGTAACGTAGGAAGGAAAAACAAAGCAAAGGAAGAGAGCTGCGCGAAAAGAAAGAAGAGTCGCGTACGCCAGTCACGTACGTTTATGTACGTTATACACACACACACATACAACGTCGGGCGTATTATTATAATCTAGCGAGGAAATACGTGAGCGTAACTATTTCTTTTTTTGTTTGTTGTACATTGTCGCGCCGCTGTGTAATAATTATAATAATTTATTCATCAGATAGCGGCGCGAGCGCTAGGTGTAATAAAAAGAAAATATCTATATCAGTATTTTATAACTTATACATTATAATAATCATCATAATTGTAAACGCTGATATACGCGTTCGACTCCTACGCAAAATTAGCGCGCGTCTCGCGGCTAATTCGTCGAGCCAACGTGTAGAAACCGAAAAAACATTTGAAAGAAAGCTCCTTTTTTTTGTTTGCCTCATAGGATGCGCGGCCCACGCAAAAAAAAAGTCTCGATCTCGACGATTCGGCTCTATGTACACTCGGCCGTTGTTTATAACGATACGAAAGAGAGACGAAAAAATTCATCTACCGCATTACGTTCGAGACGTAGCTCGAATCGCGCTCATTGTCCGCTACTCCTCGTATTATAATAATATTCGCGCGCGTGTGTGTGCGGTTTTTTTCTCTCTCTCTCTTTCTGTCTTTCACTCGAGGAGAGGAGAACACGCTAAAAGTCCTACAAGGTCGAGAGCCGCGCGCAGAGTATACAGAGAGAGAGAGAGAGAGAGCAGTGGCCCGGCTCGAGTGCACGTGGAGCGGCCGCAGCGAGAGCCCGAGAGAAAGACGCTTTTTTTCACGCGCGCTTCTGTGTCCGTTAGTTCTTTTTTTTTATCTCTCTCGATTCATATATGTTTATTAAATTTTTTTTAACGAGATTATAATAGTGGGATATCTCGTTGAGAAAGTTTTTTTTTCGCGGATTTCGCAATGGACACGAACGATGTATTTGTTTTCTTGGGGATTTTTAATCGCGCGTCCCTTTCGGCGCGGGGAAAAACAGCAATATTCGTTCTTTCCTCTAACCGCGTGGCGAAAAAAAAAAAAAAAGAAACAGAGAAGAATGAGAATACGATATAACACATAAAAGCTTACATCGAGAGAGAAAGAAAAAGAGCACAAAGTAGGGAAAACTCGGGCGCAGCAGCAGCAACAGCAGCACATTTCAGCTTTTGCGACAAAACAGACAAACACAGACACGCAGAGAAACGGCGCGAAATTTGGCCAGGCGCCAATGCGCAGGCCACTCGAGATACATATACACACGTTTGTATTCACGAAATTTCGAAACGATCGGCCAACCGGTTCAGTAGCTTCTGGAAGAATTTTGTCATACACACACACACGCGCGCACACACACGTATCGTGTACATTCAAATGTATTATATTCGTATTTTTCGTGTGTATACGTGCGAGTTCTGCCGAGCGCGCGCGCGCGTCTTTTCTGTGGCACGGAAAGCTTAAAATGCTCTTTTTAACAAATATACATATAATACATCGCGTGAAAGCGTGTGCGTACGTGTGGTTTTTGTCGTATACGCGATCGTTGGCGTGCGCGCTGCAGCCTTTTTGCGCCACGAGGTTTTTTTTAAAGGGGCCAATCCTTGTACATACATACGCATCGCACGTAGTATGGCTCGGCGTTTTTTTTTTTTTTTTAATATAAATAAAGGGCTGCGCCGGTGGTTTACCCATAGCTCGAATTTCACTGCTCGAGCTTCGCGTCTGCTGTGTGTGTGTATACATTTAAGAAAAAGGGGTGCCATTTATGCGCGCGAATTCTCCCCCGCCTTTTTCCAGGGATGCTCTCTCTCTCTCTCTCTCTTGTATATTGTATGGGTTTGTATACGTGCTGCGGGGCACTTCGGAGACCCATAAAATAAGCCGTCACGCTAATAATGTCTTTTTAATGTCACTTTGATGCTTACTCGTGGTCTTTCTCTGGCTTATAAACTATAATACTTGCCCGTCTCCGATAACAATGCGACGAGTCGAAGGAGGCCGAGTGTTTACTGCAGGGCGCGTTTGCGCAATGACAATAAACAAAAATTGTCTCTCACAGATGGACTAGAATTGCAGATACTCTATCTCGTTCGAGAAAAAAGACGAGAGCTTACTCGACGCAAGCTCGAATTTTAATCGATAGGAAGATGAAACCGTTGCGTTTTGATGAATCGCGCGTGTGTGCGTGCAGCTTGTCATGTTCGACGAAAGCTTTAATCATAACATTTTATGTAGTTAGCTCATTGGCGGCCGTTAGCGGATTATGGAGAACGTCTATATTAAAATTAAAATTAATATTATAAAATTAATATAGATTTATTATAATTTATAATATATTGTATACGGATCCATTGACTCGGTATTACCGAGCGCCTTTTGTTAGTATTAGAAAGCCAAAAAAATTTCTCGAAGAAATCTTCAGCAAGTTGGAATTCTAAGCTGATTCCGATTCGAAAGGCAATGTATAA